>UXGD01004603.1:0-16601 GCA_900474315.1 Torymus auratus | reverse complement strand
AAGGTGTGCTCCTAAAAAAAATTTTTTCCAGTTTTGTGACACAAAAAGTGTGATACTTTGGCGGATTTACTCATATATGGACGCGTACGCGCGGGAGATTCGAATTTAAAGCGCCAACTCATTTACTTTCATCGCGACGCGCTTTTTTCGCACTCTTTCACGCGACGAGGGCGTTGCCCATCGGTGGCGGAGGGAGAAGAAGGATTCATGTGTCTTCGTGCGAGGACGAAGAATTGACGGCGCTTTATTATAGTCCATTAATTTTAGGGAGTCCGAGTGGGCGTATATAGGGGAGGGAAGGTGTCGCGGCTAAGTACCATATTTTACGCGTGTGCGATTTACGGTGGTGTTATATTTTTATCCTATTCTGGTGCGTCAGCGTGAGGCACACGAAGCTAATTAGGAATCAATGCGTCGATACATATATATCTTAAGCTTTTCGTAGAAATTTAATTTTCTCGGTTCTAGTTTGATGCGATTACGCTGTTGCGCGCGCGTCCAAGTTGAAATTAACTCGTTATTTCAGCGCGAGAGGTTTAATATCTCAATTCGGCTAAAAGTTAAGACCTCGCGAAGGAGATAAGAAAACTAGCGAGACGCTGAAAATTATCAATCGAACATCTGCTGCTTAAAGTTATCCCTGTGTCGATTGCTGATATAACACATCTAAGCTTTTATAGCGGGTTAACTCGTTTGAAAGTTTTATGCTAGGTCGCACGAACTTGCTCGTCGTATGCGGGGAGAGCGAAAAGTAATTTTAAATTCCAACGGTCCCCTTATATAATATTGGTTTCTCGCTGCGCCAAATACAAACTGCGATGCGCTTAACTTCTTTTATCATAAACAAAGTTGGCAAAGGCAAGCCTGTGCACTGAAAGCATGAACTAAATCCTTTTTTAATTTTTGTTGTTCTCCTATACTTATTGAAATCTAAAATGATACTGCTTTTATAGTTTCCCACTGTGCTGAATTATAATTGAAAAAATTGCTGGCTTACATCAATAATCCCGTAATTTATAAAACCCTACATAAATATAATAATCTCCGCGAATCCCTCGAACAGATTACACGACAGAAGTATAATCTATCCACTTCATATCAATATCCCAACAATTAATAAATCCCCGAAAGAAATCTCTTCCCATCACTCTGTCACGAACCATCCCGAATCACTCTTTTTCTCTATCTTTCTCTCCGTGTCTCGCGCATACATAACACACATCAGAAGCTCAAAAGGCCAATACACCACGTCGCATCACCCTAATATTCGCAAATCCAGCTCCTCACCCTCGCATATTTCCATAGCTCGAAAAGGCGACCATTCGAGTCACGTATACGCACGAAGCCGGGCTTATCTGTTTACGCGTGACGGACGCGTAATCCTCGCGTCACACTTTTCCTCCCCTCCGACTTAAAATATGAATCGGCATCGCATTATGCCGGCAACACACGGGTGAGAGCTATTAGGCGCCGTTAAAAGCCGGCGAAGGAATTCATAAATAACGAGCGCAAATAGAGTGCGAGGGGGGAGGCAGGAGGGGGAGCTCAAAGTCTGTTACTTTTTTACGTGAGTGTGAGGAAGGGATAGCGTGGGTGTAGGTAAGTCTTACCTGAGGGGATCGAATGTTGCCGCGCCGCTGTCGGTGATGATGGGACTGTGGAGGTGTATAAAAGAGATCGGTTAATGGAAAGTGAAAAAAATGGTAAATGGATGGGGCAGGCTGTGAGTTTTTTTATTAGGTGAATGTTTTGTTCGGTTGTGAAGAAAACGTTTATTTTAAATAAATTAGTTCGAATTAGAGGAAATAGGCCATAATTTCTTATGAACAGATATAGGAACTATACATTTATTAAATATTATTACTATTAAGAATTTTTATTAGTAAGAGTTTTATGGTTCAGTTTTGAAATTAATTAATTTTTTCATTTAAATCTGCGTAGTTGGAATATATTGATATTGCGTTCACTTCTACCGTTGAATTAAATTGAATTCAATTTAATTTCTGCTGTTTCCAAATACACAATGAAATTGCAATATGAATGACTTTTTCGCAGAATATTAATAAACTTCGTGTTAAATTAATTTTTAATTTTATTTCAATTGAGCGATGGATTTATTTAATGAGAAAAACATTGTATTACGGACAGTTTTACATTGAAATTATACGTAAGCGCATACCGAGAAAGAAATTTTTTGCGACAGTGAAATATTTAATCACAATGTAACGAAAAATACCATTATTTAATTAAAACAATTACAATACATTGAAAACACAAATATATTTGTTTCAATTAATGAACCGTGTGATCATTTCATCGACACCTTAATTGATTTAATTAATTTCCGTTTCAATCAAATGTATTGGCTCATTAAAATGTTTTCTTTGTACGCGTTAAAATAATAACCAACAATAATTTTAATCGCTTAGCATTCCATTCGCAATTGTAAACATTGCACATATATTCTTCTAACCGAATAAACCTCAAAATCCAAGGGATACAATACCCCCTATTTATACGCTCAACCATCTGCAACCCCCCAACGCGAAAGCTCGAAACACCGCAAGCGCAATAGACTCGAGTCATTAACGCTTCTCAAATCTTGACGTAAAGTACATGGGCCGGCAGGTGCACCTTGGCGAGGGCATAGCCGTGTGCGAGGAGCAGCTGCGAGCGGTCAAGTGGAGCGACTACAGGAAGCTGACGCGAGGACTGGCAGCGATTCTCTTCAGCCCGACGGAGCTGGCGACATGCTCGGTGACGGGGCAACGCTGGAGCCGCGCGGGCACGGCCACCGAGAGGCCCGTCAAGCCCGCCCTCGACAAGAACAAGGTTCAGGCTATCATATGTGAGTGCACCATTCATTTCTTCTTTTTTTTTTAAATTATGTGAAGGGAGAGAGTTTTGTGGGGGCTGTCAGCTGTCGGGGGTTGGAAGGAAAAAGAGGGGAGGGTAATGGGGATTGATGGGGTAATGGTTTCTTTATTATTCGTATTGACGTGCTATTAAGTAAATGTTTTAAAAGGGTGATATATTTAATAGTCGTTGTAAATTAATTAATTAAGTTTTTATGGATCGATCGATCTGTTTTTTTTTCTTTAGGAATACTTTTACGGCTGTTTAAAAAGTTTTGTATATTTTGAAAGATTAGTTGATAGTGTAATTTAGAGTTTAGTTGGTGGTTACATGTTCAGAAATCCATTACACCATAGAACCATCCACTTTAAGCTATTTAAAGTGGCTTCGTGGAACTCAATTATAGTGACTTTGTGACTGCGATAATAAAATTAAATGTAGCGTATAAGCATTAACTTGATGCAGACGGTGTACTTACGTTTCACGTAAACTAGTTTTCTTCATACTAGGTATTATAACTTATGACTTTATTTGCTTTTGCCGTATTATTTTATCCCGCTACTTTTTCTCGTATTTTCCGTTTTAAATTTTCTATTCTTTGCGTTCCAGCTAGCATTGTTTTCGAATTCGAGCGGTTATAAAAGTGGAGAAGCCGATGAAAAATAAAATTTGAAAAATACGATGCATAAAATCCAAATTACTTTTTACAATATATATTTTACATTGTAAAACCAAATAACATGTATGTTTACAAACTACGAAACAGTTGATTGCATTAGATGTGCATGAATATACTCAGGCGTAATAAAAACTGTAATTGAATAATTTAAAAGGGAAAGGTAAACATGCAAGGGTTTAATTTTGTAAATATTTTACAACATCTTCAACATCTTCGTTTCTGACTTTAACTTCTTTCCAAACTTTGATATTATTCTGACATTCCAACTCTTTACTCGTTATATTACTTTTTCAGCGGTATTTTTAATGAAACAACTTGAATAAAACTGCTGTACAAAGTACCATCGTGAAGCAAGCAAGATCTTATTAAACTCGGCGCTTAGATTAACTTTTTGCGCGTTCCTTTGATACGGATTCCGGAAATAAAATTTTCTTTGCAGGCGATAATACATTTCGCGAGTAATTATTAGAGTTATTTACATTTTGCAGCTCAAAAGTAAAATGA
Source organism: Torymus auratus (assembly GCA_900474315.1). Taxonomy (NCBI): domain Eukaryota; kingdom Metazoa; phylum Arthropoda; class Insecta; order Hymenoptera; family Torymidae; genus Torymus; species Torymus auratus. The sequence continues at coordinate 12,562 of UXGD01004603.1, read as the reverse complement.
AAATTGAATTTCTTGCACAGCAATCAACTATAAGAAGATGAAACCATGTAAATAATATTATCGTTTACCTTCAAGCAGGAGCTTCTTTAATTTTTCACAATTTACAGTCTAAAAATTTTCTAAAGCCGTGAAAATAATCCTTTTGAATAGCTGAATAGTATCTCGAGGCGCGCAGACTGTAGAGCCGGCCGTTCCTGAATGGGAAACGCCTGTAAAAGCGCGAGATTTTCCCGGTGAATAAGATCTCTTTATACAAAGTTACTGTGGAAGAACTGTCTAAATAAACGTAGCGTTTGTTTAAAATTTCAATGGACTTTTATCTCCTGGAAAGCAAAGATGACTACAGTCGGTAAAAGCCTTTTTAAACTGCCATTCTCGGCAAAATCAATTTACTGGAACGTTTGCTCATTTACTCAATTAATTATTCAGTTTTATTTTCGCCGCTCGAACGAAGTAGACTTTTACCAATAAAAAAAAAGAAACTAATACTCGTTCAATTACTTTTTCGTTATTTACTGTAAAGGACCTCTCTATCAATAGTTGACTCGCGGAAATTCATTTGTTTTGCTGTAGGTCATCCCGCGCGTGAAATATGCATGAGTCTAATGGAAAATTTCCCTTATTGTCCGGCGAATTGCATTTTAATGAGGCAACTTTTAAAAAAGCTTTTAGCTTTCGCATTATTGGTTGCTAAAAGTCGAACATACCTCCAATATCATTCACCCCACTCCCCTCCCAGTTTCAGCCGCGAGAAATTCGCGCGCTCTTGTGCCACATTAAAACTGCATTAACACCTGAAAGTTAAAGTTCGCGCTGCTTTGAGGTGCAACTTTTCCCACCGTTTTGTAAACAATGAAACGAGCGAAGGTATTCTTTTGACGTATAGCATCGGTGACCTTGAACCTCGCCTTTCGGCCTTGATGGCATGCCAATAACCGGCGTGTGGCTCTCGAATTACGAGGGAAACGAGGGTCGCAGATTCGCAGTACGGGCACTTATTCGCTCGGCTTTTACGATGCTGGGGTGAGCCTCTCTCTCATCCATTACGTTTTTTCATCGCGGAAAACTTTTAGTTTCAATCCGTGGCTATCGATAACGAGTTGTTTGCACGTTTTTTTTTCTCGCTGCGCGATGTAGCGTTGATAAGTTCGATACGTGGTGTCCGATTTATTGGAACGTCAGGGATATATAGGGGGTGCGGATTTTCCATTGGAGCGGTATCGGAGAGAAAAGAAATACGCTGGTTTGATGAGTTTTCGGTATTTTTTAATTTTATACGGATCAGGAGATGTTGAATACGGTGTTATTGTGAATGATTTATCTTATAAATGAATGTTTATATATATTGAGTAAATATGCCACTAATTATTTTTTCAGATTATAATTAAACACTAATTTAATGTTTATAATAAACATACTTTATTTAAATAATAAAAATCAATAAAAAATAACATTGCAAAGAAAATTAAATTAAAGTGAATTATATTGAACAAAATGCCAGTCAATTAAGTAACTTTTAAATTTTCAGTTCAATCTAAGAAATCTGTTCTAAATTATTGGCTGCTATACTAACCGCACGGTAGTAGTATAGACCGATTCCAGTCAGACATCGCTTCTCGGTCAACCGTTTCATAATCTCCTCATTTAGCCAATACTTTCATAATATTCATATCTTGTTACTCTCTAAATTATGATATTTTTACTGTTTGAAAAACTATAGTCAACTTCGCACACCCCCGTCATCTTTTCACAATCACTCAAGATTCCCCCACCAAAAGCTACATCCACTTGCCCAAAGACCCCCCAAAGCCTCACTAACCCAGAAACACCTCATAACTCCTCTCCCCTCCTCCCCGGCGTAAACTCCAAAATCTAATTCAATCTCACCGCGGCCGCAAATAACCAGCCAGCCGCGCGTGTAGCATTATACGCGAACGCGCGTGAAAACGGTATCCTCCGCGCCACGGGACGTCGCGTGTGTGTCCGCTTGAAATCGGCGTGATGCACACGCGTGGTGCGTAACCGAAATTCAAGTTAATTGAGATGCAGCAGCAGTATAGCAGCCAGTGCAGCGGGTCGTCGGGATTTGCATTCACTGGTCGTGGAAAGATCGGGTATATTTTAAATGTCGCGCGTGTAATGGAGTTCCGCGCGGGTGAGCAGTTGTCGACGGTGGTGAATGTGGTGCTGCACTTTTGACGGACCCGCAGAGCTGGAAGAGTTAATTTCGGATGGGATACACGTGTTGGCGTGTGGGCGTGGCGAATGGTTGGGTATAGGGAGTTTCGAGTGGTTCTTTGATATAATAATGTTTTACTTTTATTGCGTGCAGGTATCGGAGCTGTTTGTAAACACGATAAAGGATTTATTTTATTAATTGGGGTTGAATTTAATCATGTTTTTTTTTGCGAAACATTAGTGATAATATATCTCTTGAAAAAGATAATAATACTATTTGAAGAATGATTTCCCTTTCATCGCTAGTATTAATAATAATTCCAAACTGAACAATGTAGATAATACCTATATGAATATTCAAAATCCGAATGAATGCTTTTTCACGATAAAAGGATTTGAGTTGGATAATTTTGAAATAATGCCGAAGATTTTTGTATTAACGAGAATGAAAACGACAGCTCGCCAATTAATTCGGCAATAAAACGGACTGTTCGAAAATCCGTTAATGTAGGGTATTGATGAATTCTCCGTTTGGTCCAACTTTAATCGACTGTCATTAGTTTATCATCATGATCCTCCAGTAGTACTCCAGTGGCACATTAGTCCGACAGTGCTATATAATGCATCAATGAAGCGCGATTGATGCTCTTCAGAGATTACTATACGTTATATTTTATTAACCACTACAGAAACAGCGAATTCGCAATTATTACATCTTTCCGCCACTTATTAATAATAATTATTTATATTTCAAACGGTGACATTAAAATATTTTCAATTTTAACGGCAACCACTTTCTATCGGCAATGAGAAAAAAAAAACTCAAAACCACCGACGATGAATTCACAATGCACATTGCTGCGGTCATATGCATATTTAACGAATGGACGCTTTTATATCATTCCGCCGACGCCCCCACCCCCTCTCCTCTCCTAATGGCGTCGTCACGCGCGCGTAGCCTTCGCGTCGTAAAGCATTTATGGTGTCGCACGGGCGATTAATCGTCTTATCGGTTATCGGCCGATCGTACGTTTTCAGATTTGCCATCACGCGTGTAGATGTACGTGCGTGCGCGTGAAAGTAATGGACCCGCCGATATATCGTTGTATCGAAGTATACTTCGAGTCCGAGCGTACATTTCGCCATTTCAACATTTATTCTGGTATAACTGTAGAAGTTAGGAAGATAGATTTTTATAATGAAATTTATTTAATGAAGTAATTATCATATTTTTTATTATCCAGTAATTTAGTTGCAATATTCGTGATATTTTGCAAAAGGTTTGATTATTATTTTAGATTTTTGTTTTTTTAATAACAAAGTGGAAAAAAGCACGTATTGTTTATATTTGCGTTGTGCACATAAAGTTACAAAATCCCTTCGTTTTCTAAAAAAAAAAGATTTTTTATTTTCTCGTTTATTGAACAAACGTTACTTCAAAATGCATGAAAAACGCTAACTAAGCACTGTCGGTGCGCCCTTTTTCGCGCCGTAAACTGGCGCATTTTTGGCGATGTTTCAACGCCCACCAATCGTAAAAAAACTCTGCAAAAAAAAGAAAAATAAAGCAATAAAAGTTCAATTGACTCTCTCCTACTCTCGACGATCCCGCATATATTCCGCACGGATCGATACGTGCACACTCCAACCTCGCTTTTCCGGAAAATTAACGTTTGCACGCACGCGATATCAAAATCGCGGTTTCCGGCGGAAGCGAGCGATTACGGGGTCCGCAAACTCTCGTCTATCTCGGGCTGCGCTGCTGTGCGCAGAGACATGTACACACACATATATATATGGATACACACTAGATGGCCGGCAATCCATTTTTCCACTGTGATCGATATCGACGGATGGAAGTCCTGCGCGACAAACTATACATGATTCGCGCGCGGGGAGAACGCGTCGAGGAAAAATGGAAAGTCGTTCGGCGCCTGTCGGGAAATACCTATGGGGACGCTTCTAGTGTGATAGGGAAAAAATTCTAAACGAAGTATTTGTATTTTGAATGTAAAATAAAATAGGAGATTGTTGAATATTTGTTTTTTAAAATATAGGTTTCCGAGAAGGAAATTTTATTAGATTGTGCGCATAGTTATTTTTCAGAAAATAAAAAAATATTTCAGAATATTTTTCTATCACGATATTGCGAATTCCGAAAGAGCGCTATTAAGAATGCAAAAAGTACTAAAAATGCGAGAAAATTTCAGAAAAATACTGGATGTGAGAAAATTTAAAATAGTTTACAAAAATTTATAAAAGTGCTCGATTTCCTCAAAAAAAAAAAAAATAATAGAAACTTCTGGAAGTTGCAGAATATTCTCTCGAAACTTTTCGATTTTTCGAGAGATTTATGCAGTTATAACTTTTATAGATAAATGAATTCTCGATATTTTAATTTGTGGAAGAATATTCGAATATTTCAAATATTTATATAACATATTACGAAGAAGAAATAGAAATTGCTTCTCTACGCTATCTTTTCAAGAATTTTATGTTATATGTAATCAACCACTCGTAAAATTTATCTTTTTATCGGAATACAATTTCTTATTCTTGATTTGAATAAAAAAAAAAAAAATAAAAAAATAAACAAAAAATTACTAAAAATGGAGCATTTTAACAAAATCCGCCTTCTTCTCAGTTTTATTAAAAATTGCTTTATTAAATAAAATATTATCATATGCATTGCTAAAATAAAAACAATTCATGGATCAACATTACGCAACTTCTCATTGTTTAAAATTTTCTTAAGTATCTTAAAAGTTTTCTGCTACGTTAACTCGTTTATGTTCTTTATATTATCAATTCTTTAACCAAAAAAGTTGTAAAAACACTGTAAAAGCTAACTCGGCAGACAGTTTGAAGTCCACGTGGCATGGCTAGATTTATCATTCAGCGGAAAATAGCTACATATTTTTCCCGACATCATACCATACTTTATTTCCGCAGTTTTACGGTGTACAAATGGCGAAACTCTAGTATAGCTTTTTTTTATTACACGCAGAGTAAAAATATTTACATTTTTCTTTAGATAACTTCAATATTGGATAGTTCTGTCAACCTTCAATTTTTGAATTATTATAAATAAAAGGCAAACAGAATCCTACAAAAAAGAAACATAATTCCAGAATAAACGCACTCGTTACAGAATCTTCACACCACCGCTCTAACTCCTCTTCCAAACATTTTTAAAATTAGAAAAATCCCCCGTCCTAACGACATCGCTAGCACATACACTCTCCCATAGACCCAATTTCCATTTGAATACCGCCTTAACGACGCGTTCTTCTTATCCTCGGCACTCTGAAACAAAGGAGCTCGTCACGCCGCACCAGAACATTTAAACAACGCTACTGCCGCTGCCATTCTGACCTTCTCTCTTTCTCCCGGAGGAAGCATTGTATTTTTTATTATCCCCCGTACGCTCGCTTATACACAGACATACACATGCGGTTTTCTTATCACTCTGATTTATGCTCGTCGTCGAGAAAAAGCGAGTGCAGCACGTATACGTACTTCGCTGCTTTAACGGGCGCCGAAGAATACACATGCGGATTTACGTCGACGCGCGATGGCCGGTAAATGAAGTTTTGCTTCGGCTTTTTACGGTTTACGGTGTAGATACGTGTTTTTCTTCGCTTTGGAAACAGTGGATGATGTTTTGAAAATTTTGTTTACCTCGCTATACTGGTTATTAATGTTAGCGCGAGGTGTCGGATTGACCTGCCTGTCGGCGGTGTATTGAAAAGTGGATAAGGTTATTTTTTGCTATAGAGGTGAAAAGTTTTTAGTCGCAGAGAACATGAAGCTGGTTCAATGGGAACGAGCTTTTACTTTTGTGAAAGGGATATGATTGATCGTGGTTTTTGTAAAGTGTGAAAACCATTTTGTATTAGTCGCCGAGCGTATACTTTTTGAAATAAAAGAAATGGTTAGCTTAGGAATATATAATATTTTGGAAAGATTTATCTTTGATGCAATTATCGGGATAATATTGTATATTTTTGTTACTTATATACGTAAGTGTTTTAGAAATTATCAAAGCTTTAATATATTCATAGTTTAAGACTTATTAAAGAATTTTAAAGATACTTACTATCCTTAAAGCTTCATATTATACTCGAGGAACGTGACTTTTCATTAAACTTCCGATAAAACATAGTTTGGTTGTCTTTGACTTAAATTGAGGCACTAATCTTCTTTCGAAATTACCACCGGAGAATAAACCTAACGAATCAAACAAAACAAAACTATTGAAAGTTACTCAGCCTAAGTCCTACTTTCCCAAACCTATACTATTAACTTTCATTTTCAAAAGCTTCCCTTAAAAAAACACAGCTCTACATACTACTTTACAATCAACCGCTAATCTCGTTACACTAACAACCCAACCAAACATTTCTCCTCCCTGCAACAATGCTCTAGTTTAAAGTCACTATTCAGCCCCAATAAAAACATCAACGTCAACCTTTTGCTGATGCTCGCGCTCTCACGTAAAAAAAGACCTCAACTCGTGCGCACGCACATGCGAATTTCTCTCCGGTACGAGAAAATTCCCTCCTCTCTTTTTTCCTGGCGCGTCTAACATTATAACGAGATTAGCCCCGACAGCTGGCAATAGAAAATGGAAAGGAGCGAGGGAGAGCCAGGCGAGAGAAAGGGATGGGAGGCGGGTAAAAAAGAATTCAGTCCTCTGGCTGGCTGGCTGGTTCGGAGGCAGACTCGGCGACGAGCAATAACAATGTCTCTTTGATCTGTTTCCAGCGTACGTGACGTCGAGGTTCCCTTCCGTGGACGTGAGCAGCGTCAAGCAGGTTTTGGCCTATAAATGCAAGGAGAACTCCACGGCCTTGAAGATGAAGTCTATCCGATACATTTGGTAAGAGTTATTCCTTTAATAAGCTTCGGCTCGTCCCCCTTTTATCCCACTTTCAGTGTTGCGGTGTATTGAGTCTGCGATTGGGGACATGTTGGTCACTTCTGACCCTTTTCTTCCTCTCCCTTCAAATGGTTTTTTTTTTCTTACGCTGTTTGGATTTCCGAGGGTACACGAGAGGGGAAATTGATTTTTACCGCACGCTTTGGAGGTACAAAGTGCCGTTTGATTGCAATCTTGGTAACTTTTTCAATATTGCGGTCAGACGGTTGAAGGCGGCACACGGAATTTTTACAATCGTATAGGAATTACGTCATAATATAAGTTTTCATGTTTAGCATTTGATTTTATTTTTTATATACTTATTTATATGAGTTTATTGAAATCCCGAGAAGAACGGAAATATTTGTTTTTACGAGAATGATTTTCTGATATACTTATTTATGAGTTTATTAAAAGCCCGAGAAGAACGGGAATATTGATTACAAAATTGCTACATGAATATAGAGATAAACTTCTTATTTCAAATAATAATTTTAATCTCCTGATACTACCAACAATATCAACACAATCTCTTTTTGTAATAACGAAAAAATGTGAAAACATTGCTTTACCTCAAAGCCAAAATTACAAAATTACAAAAGCATAACTCGGCAAACTTATTCCTTCTCTCGCGAAATCATTAACCTGTAAAAGATATCAAGCACGCGGCTCACAATACTTCCACGACGTTTCGCTCCCTTAATCTTCCGCGAATTCGCTGTTTGCGAAACTTTTCCGCGCGCTCGGCTCTCGAACTTCAAAAAAGTCTCTCTCTTTCTCTGCAAACTCTCCGCAGATCTTAATAACGGGAGCAAAGAGACGTTATAAAACTCGTATATGCGCAGCGGCTATACTAGTGTTTTCCCGTTTTCATTTAGAAATTCTTACCGCGGTCGCGTATTGTCTTTCCTCTCACCGCGCTGTGTATTTTGATTATAATAATGCGGCCGAAAGGAGAGGGAGAGAGAATTCCGAGTCTTGTTGAGTTCGCGCTTTGACTTTCTATTGCGTTTTCACGGTCGACTGGACCTCGTAGCGAAGAGCGTAGGAGCTACTGCGTGGCGCGCGGAATTGATTTTAATGCAGTTTCTTGACGTTTCCCCAGAGAGGAGCTGCGGGAGGGACGTATAATCGCTCGAGGAATAAATGTTTGGCGGATTGTATGAATCTTAATAATTTCTCCGTTATTTTGATTTATTGTGTTTCCATTGTGCTCGGACTTTGGAAAACAGCTCGTCATGGTTGTTGTTTGGCGCTGTGAAGTAATAAGTGTAATAGTAACGAACATTAGTTCGATGGTTACTTTTTTTATTTTCGAAATTCTCTCGTTGGCCATGTGACATATTGAATTTTACGTTCAATTAAAACTTCTCTCTGTAAACGGTGTATTGTATATTAAAAATAACTCGTTATAGGAACGAACATTTAATTAGAAAAGTTTCCCATTCATTAAAGCACCTCATTTATTTCACTTTCTCATACGTATATGAACCCGGTAAAATGAAACCGTAAAAAAGAGCCCCAAAATAATACAAGCCCGCGGGCAGCTTTCCACATTAATAAGCCGCACGCTAACCTAAAAAAAAAATAAACATACGCAAAAACTGCTTAAAATTTCCGCATTGCGAGACCGCAGAAGACGTTCATATAAATGCGCCGCAACGGCGTATAGCGACGAAAATGAAATTCCTCTGACATACATTCGCATATATATACCTACATATACGCGCAACATATACGACAAAAAGAATCGGATGTGCTGGTTTATGATACTGTGGGTCGCAGAGAGCTTAGTTTCTCCTCTGATTGGCCTCGCTCGATTCGAAGCTCGCGTGTATATACGTGCGTCTGCGCGCAACCCCGAGTTGCACCGCTAGTTAACGAACTTAATTTCCACGCTATACGCGATCGACTTTGAAGGTGTATGAGCTTGTTTGGAATTAATGCGCGTTTCTCGGCGGACGCTTTATTTGTCATGGTGCGTATATAGATTCTGTTGCCTTTATGATTATGAACGGCAAGCCGCGTTGAAAGTCGAAGTTTAGCGCGCAAATTGGATTTGGCCCGCTAGCGCGATTCCGACTTTGTTCGGGCGCGGGATAACAGTGAAGGAAATTAACTCCGCGAAGTGCGTATATTTTATGGGCTGATACGCGAGAGGTGGAGCGTCGTGTTTTGAGCGATACGCGCATTGAGAGTGGAAAAAGTGCAATTGGAGTATCAGTAATGACGTGGTATTAAAATGGGAATATTAAAAGATTGGAAATGGAATCTGGAAAAAGTGATGGTAAATTGAATCTTTATAAACGGTGGTTTGCTTTGCAGTGCTGTAACGGAAAATATGTTGTATTTCACGCTTCGCTGTTGAACGGGAATATATGTACCTGCGGAAATGAAATGCGAGATAAAATATTTGAAATGCATTTTAAGCGTGAATTTTTGAATGTGTAATATACATAAAATGTTGAACCTTTTCAGAAAATCACATCACATTTGACTAAAATGTCAGCCCTTACTTTCCATAATTCGAAGGCCATCCTAAAACACTATGCACTCACGCCCTCCCAATCTCACCCCAGCTACCATCCACTTACTTCCAATTTTTTCCCATTTCTCCTTCCTCCCCCAAAATCTCAATCTCTCGACACCATTGCACGTGCGGGCGACGCAATTTCCTTCCTCCTTTAAGTTCCGGCAGCAGCTATGCGGATCCTTATACACCGCCGCGGGCCATACACATACATAAACGCCGGCAAGAGAGAACCGAGTAGGTAGATGCAATTTCGCGGTGCGCGGGCTCTCTCATTTGCGTTTCAGAGGGCGTGGGCGGCCTTCGACTCGCGACGCGTGAGATGCGGATGAAGCGTTTACTGCGCAGGACGTGGCTGCGAGCCAAGTTTTTTGAGAGGGGGAAAAGTCGTAGGTTTCGATTATCATTCGATTGGGTTTTGTAAGGTATATTTAATGGATAAATTCGCGTATAATGAGAAAATTAGGTTTTAAGAAAAGTGTATACGATCTTTTTTTGTTATTTAAATTTTATATGTTGAAAATTGTTTTATCTCTGGATTTTATGGTTAACAATTTTGTTGAGAATTAGTGTCACGCGATTTTAAGTTAAAATAGATAAAAGATAGTATGAAAAATAGATAAGTAACGGTATAATTCTTGGAGTCCATCGGGCAAAAAAGATCTGACTAAAAATATGATGAATGTTTTGGGGAGCTTTTTTCGCGAATAAAGAAGAAAAGGGTGGTTCCGCAAAAAAAAGGTTATCGTCAATAAAGCTGATAGTACAGAGAAAAGTGAAAAGGCTTTGAAAATTTTTTCACGTAATTACAGAGATAAGAGCTTCAGAGAGAAGAAAGTTACTTAAGAGGAAGCTCTAAAAAGACTATATAAAACAATTTTTAAGTGATCGTAAAGTAATCTTTATACAAGAACCTCAAAGAGTTGCTTTGACAGCTAAAGTATCCAGCTTCAGTAGTATAAGTCGGGATACTGTAAGACGAGACGCACTATATATCTTGTCAGTCTTCTTGGAAAATACAGTTTATTTCGCGTAGTGAGGGTTCCCTCTCTTTCCATTATCATTATAATAATTAATTTTTCACATTTATTATCTATTTCTATTTACACTTAACTTTGCAGAATTTATAAATACATTGCGCCGCAAAGTTTTCAAAGAAATCTACAGATTTAAATTCATATTCCCGTACTTCAACAAGTATAACTTTTCAGGATTCCTTCTTAAGATTAGAAATTCTGTATTCAGAAGACGCTCTTATCCTCTTCGTAACTACCTGTTATCTTTTTAAGAGTACATTATTTTACTCTTATCTCAAGCTTAAATAATAATGCAGCTATTTTAAGACACCAACTTTTCAATCCCACGCGAAACTCATAATTCCCAACGGAAATACCCTTTCACGAAGCGAAAATATACTTAATCCCTTTGATTTCAAAATCATATAAATCTGAGTAGAAATGTTAACCAAAAGCTAGCTATTATTCAGTTAACTTTATGCCTGAAAACGAACATTGCTTGTATTTCATAATTATGAATCCGAAATAAATTGTGGCATTTACAATTCATAAAAAATCTTATTTTAAGTAATAGTAGAACATTTAGATGAATCATATTATTTTTTGCATCGTGTTTTTTGCTATAAATGCTTCCATTCAATTAACACGTTATTAGCTCTGAATTATAGTTAATTTTCTACCAGGGAAGATTAAAAAAAAACTCTCAGCAACATAAATCTCTCGCACGCTTATCCAAACAAATCTTCCACTTAGCGGCTAACTTTCACTTTTCAATAACTACACACATACACACACCATCTCGGGGGATAAGAGCAGCGAGAATTATGAGTTCATCCACCCGGCTCCATAAACCATCGCTGTTAAGCCTTTGAAAATCGACGGCGAGGCTGGCGCTAACTCTCTCTTCTCCCTGCCTGCAAGAAAAATGCGCTCCCTCCATCTCGAACGGCTGCTAGCGCGTAACCGATGATGGCGATAAAGAGAGCCACACGCACACACACAGAGCCATAAGTGTACGAGTGGGGGGTGGAAAAATTGAAATGATGAATGTCCTCCGATAAAGACGAAACCCATACGCGCGCTCGCTCGCGCGAAAATTGGAGTGTATCCGTTACGTATCCGAGGGGTCGGCTTTTTCTTATACGAGGAAAGCCAGAGAGAGATTGGCGTAATTTATACGCGACCGCTAGTTTCGGGACGCGCGCATAGCGGCGAGGAGATAACGTGGTTTTTTCGTATATTCCACGCGCGTGCCATTGTCTATGGTTATCGGCGTTAAAGTATATGCGTGGTTGTTTTATTATAACGCGGCGAAAGTTTTTCGTTCGCGATAGAGTTGTTTAGTAAATATCGCGTGGGAGTATGGGACGTGGGTGGCAAAGTTTCGGTCTCTATCTGCAAGTGCATTTTGCTAATTTTATGTATTTGCCGTTGTACTCCGTGGGTGTACGTGCCCGCAGGAGATACAAGCGCGCTTGGATTCTATAATATAGACTTTTTGAATGATTTTTGCTCGTTCTCTATGATGTGAGAAAGTTTCGTTGATATAATTATGGATTTCATACTCGAGGAGTGTAACGTGGGACGGTGCGTTTTTAAGTGAACGCACGATGACGAAATGAGTAAAAACAGCGGTCGTTCGTTAAATAAAATCGATGTAGAATTCGGGTTATTAATTATAAATACGTTGTTCGAAGTGGAGGAAAATATGATGCGAATATTTGTCGATATACTGCATTTATGAACGCAAACATTTTTTGCATGTTTTAGTGTCAATTCATATGATTAATGTTTGCACAGTTTTTTAAATGGATACTTTATAAAATGAAATTAAGGCGGGCTTACACCTATAGGCCTTTCTGGCCAAAATTACCTAAAAAAATGATAAAAAATATTATTATAATAAAATAATGAAAA
>UXGD01004602.1:0-16607 GCA_900474315.1 Torymus auratus | reverse complement strand
TTTTTTACAGTAAATCAAAATGTATTTTTCAAACGAGCTTAGATAGGGATCCCGTGTTAACGCTAAAATTTTTAAGTCAAATATTTCTATTTTGAATACCGCTATGAACGTGGGGCTTTGGAGCATGTTCTAAGGACGCAAAATCAAACGTTCTTTGCAAGTTTCAGGAAAATCACAAGAAAATCATTTTCTCTGAGAACATCCTTAATGTCGGTAAATATAAAAATTTAAAGCACTCACTATCTTACCCATTGCTTATTAATGATATGATTATAGTAGTTTATTCTAGTTCATCATAATATATCAAAATTATAATAAAAAAATGCGATATTGTATAAAGAAGTAATAACGTTAAATTACAAAAATGCTCTTAAAAATTAAACACATATGCTTTTTTCCTTATGATCATCCATATTGATTATCAATTTCATTGTAACACTGTATATTCTATAAGATCTATTTGAAAAATTATGGTTTCTACATTATATTACACTACAATGAATAGAATATTTTGAATCACATTTTGATCTTTTATTAATTTAATACTTAAAAAATTTCAGTAGAAAACCATTATACTATGAAAACTTACGTAACATTTTTTACAACATATAAAACTATAAAAATATCTAACTCTAAACTAATACACACTCGTACATATTGACAAATACACTTGTCACATTTTATAAGACACTATTTCCGTGCATCACTTCATGACAATTTCCCGGTACAACACTTAATTGTTATTAGCTTCTTGTTTAGTTTATCAACGCAGTTTCTAGAGTTGCAGTACCAACTGTCATCTTGGCAGGGAATATCCAGGAATAAGAGAGCCATACGATTAACATTGGGAAAATAATCTTGACGGCAAGATCTAATACATAGAGATAGGCGAAGACACGGCGGGACTTCGGTAGCGTCGATGGGTCTTCCTTCAGACAGTACTTCCGCGTTGCGAGTATGTAAGTACGCAGATATTCATCCCATTCTAGTTCTTTTATATCCATGAAAAAGACATTTTTATCCTCTGGATTCAGACTTTCACGCAGGGCTTTTAGTCGGTCATTTCTATAAAGATAAAATTCAAAAATATTGATTAGTTTCTGCATGTTTCGAAAGATCCAAATTTGATTTCACCACCATTTTGAAAGTATTAAAATTTTTCTTTTATATATTTCAAAAGGATATATCTTATATAATATGTACGTCATTTTTATGGTATTCCTTTTAGAGTATTCTGCGATTGGATGTTGTTTATTATCGAATATAAAGTATAAATTTAAAAGAAATTATCATTAGTATGCATGCATATAAATATTAAAAAAATGTTAATACTTTGTACATTTTTAACCTGAGGACTTTACAATATTTTAAAAAACCTTTGACGTGGACTATAAAATAAATTTAAAGTTTTAAGTACATATAAAATATTTTCATATATGTTTGTGCAATTTGCGTATTTTGATATTTAGAACGTTACGTAACCATCTTTGCGACATCAGAAAATCAAGCGTAGGCAATAAATGGTAAGCCAACAATAAAATGTTGTCAATCTCATTTTCAGTGAAAGTGTTGTGAGTAAGTACTTCGAGTTTTACGCGCAGAGACGCGTCACGAACAATACGACGAATCGGCCGTAAAAACTCCTCGGCACCTAAGGCATTTGCAAATCGTTATTAATTGCCCGCAAACGTGCTGGGCAACAATTATTTTTACATTGCAAATGACTCGTGCCTGATAATTAACCTATTGACACGAACTTGCTGTTGCGGTTTTCGTCCAAGCGATAATCGAGAGGCGTAAACCGAACGAAGGGGTGCAATACATTGAGCGCGGCCACGACTATTCAAAGCAAATGACTAGTCGAACCAATGTACGTTTACCGATTGGCAATATGGAGATTCGAATGTATTGCTTCTGTATATCAAAGACTTTTAGGCAATTTGTTTTCAATCCGTATTAGCATTGAATGGTCGAATTGAAATAGAAAAGTTTAAGTTTTATGAAGTAACAGCAGCAAGAGTGTTATAGTAGGTATGTGAAAATTTGACGTATGATATGTAACATTTTTGATACTCACTTAAAGAACCACTGCTTCGTTGTGTAATAGTAGACCAGCTTGATTCCATAAGCTACTCTAGTCTGCACCTTTATAAGGAAGGGTTTGTTTCCAGTTAAAAGTAACAAAGCGTCTAATAAATAAGCAGGAACCAAGTGGAAGAAAAAGACAGACAGAAAATGAACTGTCTTTGACGTAGTGAATCCTCCGCCTGGATACCACAAGGGACCTATAATGTCGATATACATTTTTAATTACCACGATAATACTATGCGCAGTCTAAACAATAACGACTATGAGCAATGATTACCTGAGAAGGGATTAGCTAATGCGTGCTTTTTGCCAGTTTCTAAAGCGTATCGCCACGTCATGGGATTCTCACGACTCTCGGTAAGATTCATGAAGATCGGCTTCTTCGGCTGCTCCAGTCCAACTTGCCAGGCGAGCCCGATCGTCGCGTTTACAGCCATGTCGCAGGGTATTAAGTCGACGTTGTGCTCAGAGTTGCAGAGCATCGAGCGTATCACGCCCTTGCCCGCGCCGATCATCAGGCCTGTCGGTCCGTTCATGTTGTCCACCCAACCTCTGTCCGGTTCTTTCCACGAGCCGACCACTATAAACATGTGAGATAACAAAAATTGTTGATTAAAAAATTAAAAATGCACTTAATGTATATATGAATGGTACTTGAAAACTCATCAATAAGATTCAGTTTTGCACCTTACTACTTATTGCACCATGAAAGAGAGTACAAGAAATAATGTAATTTTATTGAATGGCCCTTTAGTTATAAGCTCTCCATTTCAAAATGTCAGGTATTTTGAAAATACAATATTTCTTTTAGGAATCTAGCATCCTATATTGAAGTAGATAAAAAGCTCCTTAATACGATGCCGATGAATTATAATAAAAAGCTTAAATCAGACTTGAAGATTTCAAAAATAAAAAATACCGATTAAGAATACTTGAAATTTATTTCTTTGAATTGTTTCTTTGAATATTTGTGATGGTAAAAAGCAATGCCCAAGTTTCATCATAATCTGGTAATTTCCTTCATATTCAATTTTTTTCTTAAAATCAAGTAAATCTGGTAAAATTTTATGAATTTTTGAATCAACAATTAAAATATTTTATATTTTACTTGATTTTTTATATCAATATAACTTAGTGTGTCGAACGAAGTGTTTGTTATCATCTGTTGGTAAGGCCAATGTTTTCGGTACCGGTCGCTGTACCGACAGCTGCTAGAAATCGGCATCGTGTACAAAAATCGTCCATATAAGAATAAAATCTACTTTACCAATGGATGGCCGAGCGACGCCTGCTGGTAAGCCGCTGTTTTGCACGAGTTCCTCGCTCAATGCCTTGGTGAAGGCGTATGTGTTTGGTTGATCACCTAGGATTTTGTGGGTCATATTTTCGAGGGCTTCATCGGAAGTTTCATCGACCATACGTATCATCTCCTCTGGCGATATAGATACCGGGTAATACTTTTCTTCAAGCACAGTTTCGCCACAATGACAGTAGGCTGTTGATACATGGACGAACGAGTCCAAATTTTTTATCTATAATTATTTTCAATATATAGATTAAAGACTGCGCGTGCAATAGAAACATTTTTTATGTAATTTAACAATAATTATGTTCGTTGACGTTTCAGTATACAAACATGTGACAATTTCTAATTGAATCTGACAAATAATTTGAATATTAAAATAATATGAAAAAAACAACATAAACTACATAATGTATCATTTTCGCAAATAATTTGAAAAATCTTTAATTTGGCCGTAAAGAAATGATAACAAGTTCTAGTACTAGTCTATATTTATGATTGTTGGATATATATAAATAAAATTTTAGATAAGACACATTAAAATTTCCAAAGAACTTTGATAGAATGCTTATCTTGAAGTACATTTTCATTCAGTAGAAATCGACGATACTGGTCAGACAATGAATGATTTGGCATTTTTATTTCAAGTTTAGGATCTTTTTTGCAAAGTAAACTACCTATAAAATAAACCGAAAAATTCGTAATGTAATGTACCTTTTTCACACTTCTCAATAGTATCGAAAAGCACTATTGTACATTATTAAAAAAACTTTGCCATCACTGCCGATTCAGTGTAGGGGAGAAGAAGTAGAGAGAAAAGAAGAGGAAATGGGAAGAGGGATGGGAATGAGAGATTATTTTGACATTATTTTAAGTTATTTATTCATTAGTTAGTATTATGTTATCTATTCCATTAGGATGTAAAACGTTAATAGGAGCTTAGCGAGCGAAGTAAGTAGAGTTAGTACTCTCCAAGTGTACATCAGCATAGTTTTAAATTAAACTAATTTTGATATTCTGCTCCGATTACTTTTATTAAAATACTTTTCAACAATCTCTTCCTCGTAAAATACTTGTATAAAAATTACACCGAACAAAGCAGACAATTTGTAATTCTATCAACGCACCACGAACAATAAATTAAAGTCCCTCACTGTATAAACAGCGACAGCCAATAAAGCGGCTGCAACCAAAAATCGCAACAGCCACGTACCTGTTTGGCGAACGCAATGACGTTAGCCGTGCCTCGTGTATTCAGATTGACGGCGGTCTTGAGTGTCAGGTCAAAGCGTACGTTCGCGGCCATGTTAATCAGCACGGACACGCCGTTTCTTATGATCTCCGCATCCGCGTCGGAAATCCCGAGTCCAGCGCACGTCGTGTCGCCCGGCACGACCACAAGTTTTTTCAGTCTTTCCGGCTGGTTCTCCCGTAGCTGCCTAAATGGCTCTTGCTGAAATGACAAAAATGCTAATATCAGAGAGCGAGATGAGGTAATTTACGTAATCTTCGTTTAAACATTCCTTGAGATTTTTTGAAGAAAGCTATTTTTAACGCCTTTGAGAAGGTGCGCATTTGTGTGATTCATCGAGGAGCTGCCTTTTTTATGGCTGCTTGTAGATAATTTTGTTTTAATTCCATCACTTTATTCAGAAGCAAAGAAGTTTATAAAATAGTCCCTAATCAGTACTATCGCATTGCAAAAACGTATAGGTTGAAGATAACAATCTTAACGATACATGGCTCGAAATGCATAATACATAATTATTTATCATATAATACATTATTACAAGTAGTATCTTTTGCATATATTCTATCTTCTTCATTTTCGATATTATAATAGCGTTAATTTGTTTTTTGCTTACAAACCGCGAAAGTGAATTATTATGCAAGTAAGCGTATTACTGCAAACAATATAATTTTTAAGAAATAATTGAGTTTATATAGTCATCCATTTATAATGTACTGATGTAATATTTTTTCTAAAATTAATAAAACCATTTTTTAAAAGCTATTAAAAATATTTTTCAGAGATAAAATATCAATTTTAAAAACTATAAATATATACTCTTTTACTCCAAAACACAAAGTCCTTTTTACTCCGCAAAACTTGAGCGCAGTCTCTCTTGATCCTAGTCTTTTGCATACTATAGTGAATACCAGAAATATACTGAGTAATAAAACATAAAAGGGGCTTGGATGAGATCTTAGAACGGAACATTTTTTTACGTGTAGAGAACATTGCACGCGAGCGAATAGTATAAGTACAATGACCAAACCCGTCGCGTGCATGCGATGAGACTTTTAAATTACAGACGTTGCTGCGAAGCGAATGTTACATAGGTACCTTTACCAAGCATGTGGCGTTTTAGAATATGTCTATATTTCTATGAGAGTGTGGCGCAAACTGGTTCAGAATTTGACGTGTGCACTATAAATAATGAAACAGAAATTTTATGGAAGACGGCGAAAACACGCATTACGCTGAGCCGTAAACCACTTGGCCTCGTCCACGCTCTCTTTTGCGGCGGCTCTACATCCTCGTCCATATCCCTCGTTATTTGATTTCCCAGTGCGCTTTTTGCTCGCTATTGCGAATGCACATGATTTTTTTTATTGTACTTGCTTGGTTTAATCCATCAATAACACGAGGGATTCGTGGTAAAAAAAGGAAAACAGAAAGTCACTCGGTCATTAGATTGGGCAATCCTTAATTATATATTGCCTAAGAGGGACTTTATACCCGAACGCTAGTTAAAGGTTAATCGAGTGTGAATATCATGCTATATATTTTGAACAAATCATTATTTATGTTCACGATAATCATAGAAAGAGCATATGTCAAGACTAGCCTAATCATTTCGTAGTAAAATTGGAATGTAGTTGTTATATTTCTCTTTAAATGAAATGGATAGTTCATAAAATTTAATTTAAAGCGATTTAAAAAATAAATTAAAGAAAATAATGTCAGTATATGATATAAGTATATGTTTGGCGGAACTTCGGATAACTTTCTCTGTCTAATTTTAGAATTTTTATTAAAGGACTTTGTTAAAAAGAATCTTTAATGCCGATTATTTGTAGACCTACAACTAATACATTCAACTTTCTTATCATGCAATCGCAGTTAGACACTCGAATTATTAATCTTTTGCGTAACTCAGATCTAAATTAGAGCAATTTTATCGATATATCAATCATTCTTGGCCAATAAGCTGTTATCAATTTTCCGTTATGGTTTGTGTATTATAGTATTTTTGTAAATTATCTAATGTTGTAAAATTCTAAATAAAAAAATTAAACTCCCGCACTACATTTTAAAACTTGTTTTATGTTTTAAGGTTTATTTAAATATGAAACTATACCTATTACAAACAATCTAACTGTAACAATAAATGAAATCGACACATTTTGCAAGCTCTACATCTACACGACAAATTAGGACCACAATTATTTATCAAGATAATCCATGCTACTCTGTTTCGGGAAATCATCCGCTTTTAATAGTACCAAGGACTAATCCTCTCTAGACTTTCCTGGTCCTACTATTGCGCCTTTTTCAGGGCAAGCAGTAAATTGCTTATGCAGACTCCCACTTCATACGCACATTTCTTTCTTTTACGTGCCATGGATACACAGGTGGAGGAATAAAAAAGACCAGAGATTGTCAAGACAGAGGTGCAACGGACCTCGGACCCACGCTCAAGGCTATCCTCTTGTTGGAGTGTTCATGAACAATAATTTGCTACCCTCGCTGGGGATTTCCAAAATAATACTTAAGTGACTTCCCTGTAATCGAGTAGCACGTAAACTTGTGGATAAATTAAAATATGTGCAAGTCACTGTTTTAAAGTCTCACTAATTGCTAATACTAAGTTCAGTTTGTAGCAGTTGATAAATGTTTAAGTTGTTTTTACGTTTATTACATTTTTAGCGACTATCAAAATACACTTTATCCGGAAAGTCAAAAATATCTGAAGTAACAAAAAAAAAACTAATTAATAATACAGGTAAAATGTCTAAGCTACTTTTTTATTACACTTATTGAACTTGCTCATCTGTATTTATGAGGATAGAATCATTAGTAAACGAAGATTTTCATGGTATAATTATTAAAAAAAAACTTCCATGTAAAAACCTTTTAGGACATGTTATTTATAAAAAATATAAAATCATGGTTGACGTCAAAGAATTGACTTGGCTATACAATTTGAGACTATTAATAAGTTACACTGAATTTCAATTTCCTTTATTCCAAACCTTTCGGCGTCATGTACTAAAAACTTACTCAAACTTCGAAAATAATATAATTGTTCATAAAGTTTTTCCTACGCGTGTTTAATCACGCGATGCATTAAAATATGTATGCTCTAAACAAAAATATCACATGAATAAAATTATTTTACAGTAGCCGTAAAAAAATTATTGTATAATAATAAATCATCTTTTCCCTTTTTCTCAGAGAAATTAATAAATTTTCAAATATTTAATTACCACAGCACTGAGAGACGAGTTCGAACGAAAAAAGAATTTTTGGCTGGATTATTAAAATAAATTATTTATATTGGGTATCAATTTTTACTTTTAAGGGATTATAAATTTATTATAATACATTTATCTGACGAAAGTGTTGTGACGAATATAGTGGTAAAATTAAAAATATTGTTTAATATATTAGTTAACAAACCTGAAGTAAATCGGTCAGCCGGCTTTTAGAAGAAACGCCCTTTTTATCCCTTATCAGTACATAAATTGCTCCAATATCAGGGCAGCTCATGAGTAGTTTCGCTAACAAAACCTTTCCCATGAAACCTGTGCCACCGGTGACCAGTACGTTCCTCTCGCGAAACCATTCTGGTATACTCGACGTTTTCTTTCTGGTATCAACCATTTTTTTATTAGACAAAGGATTTGTCTAAATTACGGTGGAACCTGAAATAAAAAAATTATATGAGGAAATATTTTTTACATATGCAAAAGTCTTCAAAAGTCATTCATATGTGGTGCTCACATGTCGGTGATGTAATAAATTTTTAGCTGACAAGAGCAATAACATTATAATAATATATGAGTATATCATTCGGTATTAAAAAAATATGTATTTTGGGAAAAACACAATAAAGCTTGCTTTTTTATTGTTATTTTTCAAAACGTTTCTAAGTATTAAGACCCTTTTTTCCTATTCTTTTTTCTGAAATTTCCTTTGTTCGCGGTTCTTATGAATCATAATGAATTATAGGCATTAGAAATTAAGCGATTACTAGTAATTATTAGATTGTTCAATAAAGTTATTTTTTTAACAAAAAATGTACATCAAACGAATTTTCTCTTCATTCTTTTTTGCGGCATTAGTAAACGTGCGTGATTTATAGGACTATAAATAAGACTAATGAGCAAATAAATAATTTCTCAGTAAGAGCGGCATAGTAATCATCATTAATTCATTGATCGGAGCCATTACTTTTAGTCATTTCTATCATTTGATTAACAATAATTTGCTACAACGATTATACTATAGTACATTTCGATACGAATGGGGAATTAAGGTGATGATTTAGCTCATGTGACGTGTTTCGCATGAGTTCGAAAGCGAGTGTGAAAAATCACATGAGCTAAAAATCTTCTTACGCACCATACTTTCGAACCGTACTTTATACCACGAGAGCCGAATAATCGTATTAAAGATATGATTTTGAGATTAGAGTGGTATAAAATAACTAATCTATAAGTGTTATAATTAAGCATGGGGTAAGTGATATAATTGTTGTGCTCCCTAAGCAGAAGACAATACGACCAATTACTGAAAATTTTAGGGACAAAGTAAATGCTCGCTTACTTTATAGTATAATTCACATTTTTAATTGATAACTTCTGGCTATAACAGTGATTCAATCATCTCTTCAACTGTATGAATTTTGAAGATATATCAGTTCGCACCTATCCTGACAAAATCTTTTCTTCACTTTGTTTCACGATTCGAGACTATGATGTGAACAGATGAAAGTCATCATCCTATACAAAAAAAAGATGGACTTGAGATTATCACTTCTAATGAGTGTGATTGGTCGATTTGAAATGGTCATGTAAAATTTGATTGGCCAACGATGCGACGCGCGAAGCGCGCATTGAAACTTCTAGTAAATTGACGAAGGCGTAATGTTGCGAGCCATTCAACAGTGACCCGTAGCGCGCCGCGAGGTCATAAGGCTTCCAAAATCTAAACGCCAAGGTTAATGTATTTCAAGTTTTTTCTGTATTGAAAAAACGCAGTGCGATAGTTACTCGGATACTTATTACCCGAAAAGATTATAAAATTATACTGAGTCACGTTTCGTTCGATCTTTCTACTAGAAGAAATTAATGCTCAACTGAAAGATAATATGATGGCGTCTTAATTTGTCTATCTGGCAATCACCACAAATGGTTATAATTCCAAGCTTGAGAATAACTATATATCGTCGGATGGCGCGTAAGAACGTCCCATCTCGGCTCATTATCTACGCGCGAAGCGAAGAGCCGAGATGGGATGTTCTTACGCGCCGAACCAAGGTGGGACGTTCTTTAGCGCGGTGCTGAGATGGGACGTTCTTACGCGCCGAGCGGAGATAGGACGTTCTTGCTCCCATCCGACAATATGATTTTATTGATACAAATAAAAAAAATTTATAATATTAGCTGATATAAGAAGGCTTTATATTTTTTTAAATGGTAAAGGTCGATGATAAATTTTTAATTTTAGTAAATTATTAATTATTGTTACGAGCTCGGTTACGAGTGACAGCTCCCTATGAGTGGGGGATCATTGCTCATCGGGCGTCCGTTTACACTACCACTGCTACTCCGCTACCACTCGTAACATTATACAGATGTTACATTTAATAGTTTGATGATCTCAGCAATTTCAAAGTTTATGTTACTGTAATTATCCCTTGAAGAATATCGAATTTGAACGCATCAAAACTAAAGCTCATTTTTGCAACACTGAAGCATCTATCCCTCTTAAAGTTAACAGGTCTATAATATTCTGACCCATATTCTTATATTGTGTAATACATAGTTAGGTCCTTTCACTTTTATCTTTGTCAGCAAAGTTATTTTCATTTAAAGTGTTCCTTGACACTTTGTACCCCAACGCAAGAGTGCCTAAGCTGTGAAAGTTTTAATAAGTTTATAATTACAGTGACTATTTTTTCCCAATAACTTGTGCAGCGATATTCTCAAATTATTATTGTAAAGTATTGAAAATGTAGAACCAAAAATTCCAAATTTATTCAATTCATTAGAGAATTGTAAAAGAAAAATTAACGGATTAATATTCTTCAAAGTCACTTTTAGTTGTTTAGATTTTGAATTTTGTAATAACAATGTGGTTCAAAAAGTCAATAGTACAACATCTAATTATTAAAATAAGAGATTTCTAAAATTATGTATTAATTTTCAAATCAAATGTCTTATATTCTAATGCTTTAATAATATGAGTAAAAAAATCGCGTAATAAAAATAGTGAAGGTGGGTGCCTTGAACCAAAAGAGTTCCGGTTTATCATGTCTACAAATATTATGCAATCATTAATCATACTTTTATCTACTTATTCATATATGTATGTTATTATTATGATTATATGAATGTAAAAAATTGAACAGTCACAAAAGTTTTATTGCGAAATCATCATAAAAGTTTTATTGTGATCTATCTCATTCGTATAGAAATTATTGTTATTTTAACCAAGTTGTTTTATGAAAGGATTCTATTATTTGCCTGCAATTAAAAGTATTACGGATGTGCCGATATATAAGGTACTGGGTATCAATACTTGTCCATCAAAAATCGTCTGCCAATAAGTGGCATATGTTTTTGAACTAAAAATACATTATTTTATTTTCCAAATCTAATCTAGATATAAGATTTTAGTAACTATAATAAATAACGGGTTGCGTTCACTGGTTTAAATTTCATGAAGATAAATTAAAATAGCTGATAATATTTGTGCTTTGGTCATCTATTCGTACTTTCACATAAGATTAAAGATGATTCCAGACCAAAAAGTGGCAACATATACGCCATAAAATAGGTTAGCAACTATATTTTATTCAAGTATAATAAATATTGTTTCGATACAGTGTGCGTAAAATGCGATTTTACACATTCTGTAAATTTAAAAAATCGCTTTTACGCCCTCTGTATCGAAAAATATCGTTCGATACACGTGCGAAAATTGATTCTATACTCGTGTAATTTTCACCTCACACTCGTGCTAGAATCAACACTTTCGCACTTGTACCGAAATATACTATTACATATTTTAAGTAATATATTTAAGTAGATATTATAAACAACAGTTTATGTAAAATGGCATTTAAAACTTTATCAGTTTTTTCCTATGGTGGGCAATTACTGGTGCATCGATACTCGTCGTTATTTTTTAAATTTATTATGATACAATTATAAAATATGCGTTTTAAATGTTATTTTTTTAGAATTTGAATAATGATTTGGCATTACATAGTCGTTATTTAAGACTTGGTATTGTTTTTATATGTCTAATTCATATTCAAACTTAATCTAAGCTCTTAAGATGGCCAATGATTGGTACATTTACCTTATAATAATACATATATTTTTTTAAGTTGGTTACACGAACTAATTTTAGGCTGACATCCAAATAATGAACAAAGCTATATATCATTGCAGTGCACGCATTGCTGATTTCCTCATGTTAAATTGGTATTAGAATGTACGCTACCGGTGTAAGTATAGGCACTGCAAATGCATATTCTCTCACACGCGCACTTGCAATAGCTTGTCAAACGACTTATAGTTATGATGTCGATCTCCGATGTTTACTTTCCGCCTAATGGAATTTGACTCTAGCATGCTAGACTAAAGTATGCATAGTTTAAAAAAATGTTGACTCTTTCAGATAGTATTTAAAATAAATTTAAACGAGAAAAAAGAATCTGCACGTCGTCAGCTAACTAAATTCGTGATTAATTTAAATCGGGACATTCACCTTTAGTTTTGTACATATCATTTTACGAATTACAGTAAATACCTTTTTTGCATTTTTTATCTTGCAAAAATTAGCATGTTAATTAACATTTTAATTTTTGTTTACTTGAGTATGCGAATAATTTAAAATTTTTATTATTGTATTAATTTTAACAATCCGCTCGTATTTTTATTGATTTCACAAATATTTAATCAAACATGCTTTTCTATGATATTTTGTTACTGCATAATTTCGTTACAATAGTTTAAAATTTACATTCTTAAATGTATGTAATAAGACAATGACCTAATTATTAATTGATATTTGCTTTTAAATATTTTCTTTCGTATTTACAATAAGTTCTGCTGCTTACAGCTGACTTGCCAAAAAGTTGGTGTATAAATTGCAGTTACTTTACACTGTCGGTTTCGGATGCTTTTACATTTCGAAATGTTATTAATTAAAAGAATAATATATCTGTATGCAAGAAGGGCAATTTAAAAATTTATATATATTGTAGATTTAAATTTTTACCATTTTAAAAATAAATTACATTTATATCATGAACATTTTTCATGATAACAATGGAAAATTTGAATCTTCAACAAAGGATTATCCACGTATGATGTATTACGTAAACTGGAAAATTTACGATAGGAATGCAAGCATTACTGACTAATATGTGTTAAATACCGATCAATTAATACAATTCGCTTTTTACCATTTAGTCATCAAATAAATCTAGAATAATTGTGATTCTAACTGTTTTATACAATGAACTATCGACCGGTTTATTTACGTATACTAATTATACGTATAACGAGGTTTTCTCGTTATACAATGCAAAATCTTGAGATCTCCTGCAATTATATTAGATTCATGTACAATTTATACTAGTATTGTCGATTACCTCATAATCAATTAGAACTTTTCCAATGTTTACAAAATTGTTAAAAAAAGAATTCTACAAGTGTGTAATTTTTAATCAAATCTTTTGTAAATAATATAGCTTTGGACCTGATAATTGCATTACATTTTCAAAATCAATAAAATAACAAATAAAACTTCATTCAACTAAACAAATACTACAAATTTAGTAATGCTTCACCACAGATGTTATTATCCTTTTTTCGTATATAAATGTACCTATTTTTGTTTTTTTTTTTAATTTACATTTTCTATCGTAAACTATTGTAAACTACGATAATTACGAAGTACCAACAAAATTCTTATTAATGAAAAAGAAGAACTTGATAAAAAAATTTTAATTTAATTTAACAATATTAAAAATCAATAAAATAATGTTTACTATTAATCAAATGTTTTCGAGTTAGATGAAAATTAAAAAAAATGGCTAAATATATTAATAAGTTACAGCAGACTTAATTCGAAAAAAGTGTAGAATATATGAATGAAAAATTTGTCTCCTCAAAGTTTGACATCATACCTGTACAGTTCCGCCAAAACAATTATTTGAGTTATTCCAAAGAAAGTTCGAAAAGTGAAACAATTCAATCTCGACTATCTCTTGGCTAACGACACTATAACAGCTGAAATTTCTACCAACAAAGGCCGGAATTTCGTTAACTGACGATATTTCACGACACTGGTTTCGTGCACTGAATAATCACTTGAGCCCGTGAGCAACGCGGGACTTCTGGAACTTGGTTGTACTACGAGCCGCGGTTCATACATCGGTCAGTCCGATCGGTGGGCGACTGAGCTGCCTTCGCCTATCGCCCGGCGCTTTATGCGTGTGCCACGCTGCGACGATTCTAAGTCAGACAGGCAAGGATTTGCCGGCTGTTCGGGGATTCCTTACCACGAATGCGAAGGTGTGGGAGGGGCAGAATAATGCAAAGACTGTAGTCTCGTCGTACAGACAAATGATTAAAAATATTTTTCTTTTATGTTTTTAAATCAATACAAATATATCTTGTAATGAATATATTGGAATGAATTGTTATAATACAATTAATTAAATATTTTTCTTCGCATGATGACACACGTATTCATTTTGATTAGTAAATATACAGTCAGTAAATAATAAGAACATATTTACATATCTTTTCAAGAATGTTCAACGTGTACAAAAAGTATATCATGTAGGTACCCGGGATAACGTAACTTGGTTAACCTTGGTGGGCGTAATTTTGGGATTCCGTAAGAGGAACACTCCAATAACGTTAGAGAATTGTAGATATGAGCATTATAATAAGTTCTAAAGATCGTAGAACTTGACGATATTTCCGAAATAAGGAAAAATTATTTTAAACGCCAAAATCTTGTTCTGAAATTTTCTTGAATAATTTTTAATATCACATCAATTAAAATATGATAAATATATATGTATAATATCAATGCAACTTATATAGATTTTTCACGAGGAAACTAGTATGCACACATAGAGTCTTTTTATCTGATAATTAAATTTTTTTTATTTAATTTATTAGTAAATGTTGAGACATTCAAAATCCTGGAATAGTTTTTACTATTTGCATTTAAATAAAATTTTTAAAAGTTCGCTAATGAAAATTTGCTAATGAAACTGTACCTAAGGGAAAAGAATACATGTGAAAGTAAAAGTGTAAAAGAAGGAGGAAAATGTGGTTTGTGCAAAGTCACTAGCTTTGTACCATAAAACTTACATGCTCCGAGTGGCAAATAATTACGCAGTGTCATTATTCTCTTAAAAGGGTGATAACAAGTTTCACAAGCCGACTATTTTTGATTTCCCAAAAATTGCATCATTTGATCAACATTATAATAATTAGGCAGGCTATTAAGAACAAAAATGCATTAACTTAACGGCATTTAATTTCGAAGATACATTAGGGTCAATTCATTCTATGATGAACATAACTTGACAAATTGAAACTATACGTCTAACTCATTAATGATATTCTGCTATGCCGATTTCCTAATTTGTAAATTGTCGATATATTATGGATAGTTTTTTAAGTAATGATTTTTTATAAACATGTATGGCTTATTTTTTATATTTCTCGCTTAAATTAAGTATTTCACAACAACAACAAAAATAAATTCCCGATTCTTATAGTCACCATTGATCAACTAACTAATAGATCAATTCCTACACTTATAACTAAAGACGATATGTTACCAGAGAGATTAATATGGATTTCATCCTTTTAAATAACCATCATGTAATTAAAAGTTCATTTTAGATAGTTTTTCTTTTTCATCTCAAAACAGTGTTATATAAAATGTTATTCACCTTCTACCATCAATAGTTGTGATTCTTGAACCCCATAAAATATCAAAATCTATCATTACGAAGTAGACATTTTCTACACTCAAAACTTGTGGAGCGTTTGCAAGCAATTCCGTGTTTTCAGCAATGTGATTGAATGATAACCCGAAAAGTTTATTTGAGAAGTGATAGACGCATTTCTTTCTTTAGAGCCGCGAAACAAGCCATTGGACAGAGTTATAGGTATAGTAAGTTTCATTTTTAAAAGTCATACACTCTTCTTGATATTATTTTTATTATAATAAAAATTCTTGTATGTATATTTGCAATATTAGTAGTACAGTTTTCTATTCTGTTCGCACTATAACTCTGCTTTTCGAAAAGATTTCTATAAGAAACTGCGGATAAGAACCGATCTTTTCTGTGAAATAATTTCATAATTGTATTTACAAAATTCCTGAAAATTAAAATCATGTTGTAAAATCCATCTAAAAATAACAGATTAAATTTTCAAAATTATGTTATCATTTTGATTTCAGTATCGAACTACGTCCTTAAGGACGTTCTCCGGCTCAAATTCATCTATATCGCAAAAATTGTGATTTAAAAATATTATTTATGATGGAAATCCTTCATGAGTCATCTCTATACACTACTCTAAAAATAAAAAAAAAACGTCGGTGTAAGATAAAAGGTGTCAATACGATATTTAAATAAAAAATAGCACTTCCACGGCGTGACTATATATACCTATAGATATACAAATAACGTGAAGTTTTTCTTTGTGTTGCTGTATCTCTGAAATTAGTATCGCTCTCTATATTGAAAATTATACCATACTAGCAAAATCCAAAATATTTTTATTATAATTTAATTTAAATTATGAATTTTAAATAGTTAAGAGTAAAAATTCAATTTCGAAAATTCAAATGTAGCGGAAGTAGCGAATTTTCGCGCCGATTCCTTACAGACCAATCACATCGAGTCTTTAAATGAGCCACTACTTCCAGCT
>UXGD01004601.1:0-16609 GCA_900474315.1 Torymus auratus | reverse complement strand
TACTATTTAATTGTAATGTCATAAATTATTGAAATATAATAATGTAAGTACATACTTATATGAAAGGCAAATACTTTTTAAACCGAAAAAAATAGTGTGATAAAAAATTGTTAATCGAAGATGTACATATTGTTCAATAACTTATAATTGATTTTCGCTTCTTATCAATTTTTTATTTTTCATTCGATTTTAATTATTAAATTAAATTAATAAATTATTAAATTAATCATTCCTTAAATATTCGTCTACGACTCATCCATGTATTGTAAACAATTACATGCTGCTTCGTATATATTAATTATTACATAATATAAGTCTGGATGCATCGTAGACGAATCTTTAACGAGTAAAATGAGATGTCAAACATTAGAATCGAATGAAAAATAAAAAATTGGTAAGAAGCGAAAGTAAATTTTTACTTTCACTGATAAGAATTTTTCCATCGGTCTTACAGTCTTATAAATTAAATTACTTAATATTAATGGCAGTCAAATTGCCCTTGTTTATAACCACCCTCGTAGAATCTGAAATAAAAACTAAATTAAAATCTGGAAAAAATATTGTTAGCAAAGGACAATCTGATTGTCACCCACCACCAAGTTGCCCAACGTTTTTCCAGGTTTTAATTTAGTTTTTATTTCAGATTCTACGGGGGTGATTATAAACAAGGGCAATTTGACTGCCATTAATATTAAGTAATTTAATATATAAGACGGTAAGACCGATAGAAAAATTCTTATCAGTGAATGTATTTACATTACAGTCGACATAAGTAATAATTTTAAGTATTAATATTTTTTAATTCTGAAAATAGGAAATAAAAGCTTACTTTTTCTAATTTTATATAATCTGTGCTTTAATTTGTAAGGATTTTGTAGACTAACGAAAGCGAGCAAAAGGATTATAAAAGTAAAAAGGAAAAAGCTAAAATAAAAACTTTTCGTTAATAAATATAAATTTTTTAGGAAATTACAAGCAATCAAAGATAGCATAAGAAAATTGTTAAAAATACAAAGCAGTAAATCGTTTAAAAAGACAAATTATCCATTTTTTTTATATACGCTACATTTTATAAACGTAAAAAGGAAAAACTTAAATTTTAGCTTTTCTTTTTTACGTTTATAATCTTTTTTGCTCGTCTACGTATCATAAATATACTTGTCAAGTGACAGTCAATAGAAGAGACATAATTTTTTAACAAAATAAAGTAAATTGGAGATTACATTGTCTACCTATATCTGAAGAAAAAGAGAACCCATTTGATGGAATTGTGAGCACTGGGTTTCATTTTTAGATAGAAGAAATCGACACCTGGATGCAAGAAAGCTCTATCTCGGCTGCCGCTTCGATAACGCTCCATCTCAAATGAGATTTTCATTTGAGATACTTAGCTAGAGCGTTCTCGAAGCGGCAACCGAGATGGAGCGCGTTCTCGAAGCGGCAACCGAGATGGAACGTTCTCGAAGCGGCAGCCGAGGTAGAACTTTCTTGCATCCAGGCGTCGAAATCGACTTTCAAAGCCCCGTTAAACTTGGTTTCCCGGAAGGGGTGCACTCCCCTTGTAAGTGATTATCGATTGAAAAAGCGACTCTTCTAAATGAACATTTTCTAAAAATGAAATTAAAAATGTCCCTAAATCTATTATTGCGGCTTTCATCATATTTACACATTTAAAAACCTATCCCAAAATTAGTAGAATTCGTGATGCTCTTCAAGTACAGGTATTCGTTATAATAGAAAATCAGAATTTCTTAAGTAAAAAGAAATGCAATGATCACGTACATATAGATAATAACGAAAAGTACCTACTTACCTTTAATTCTGCTTTAATTGTAACAACCGTATATATAATGCTTAAAAATGCCGATTCGTAAATAAAATTGAAAAATTCATGATTAAAATAAAAATTTATTTTGAATAAAACAAGTTCTGAAGAAATTAAAGAATTAAAAGTAAAAAGTAGTATAAATATAATATTGTACATAAATGATTGGAATTATTAAGGGAAAGGGTTAATAAAATATACACAGTTCATATAAATTGCAATGTATTGATTATTTTATTTTCTATTCATAATACTGTATAACATACAAGAAATGCACTTTAGTGAAACCTACAGAAGAAGAGAATCTGAATGCCGAACAGTGTCTCATGTTCATGCCGTTTGTTGCCGAACCTTATATTTTTTTCCTTCCTGCGGTCTTTTTAACATTAAATTTTCCTTTAATTTTTTTTTCATACAATTAAAAATTACAATTTATAATAATTGAGTTTTGCCTCCGCTCGCTTCCATCTATTATCCCCCCAAAACATAAGCTCACTTTTTTCCTCTTTTCTACACTTCTTTTACATTGTTTAAAAAAAAAAGTTTCCTTATACACGTTACGAAAACAAAAATTATGATGATGTGTAGGTCAATCGCGTTGACGAGCAACTATACTCAAACTTTCGGGCATGAAGAAGTTTTATATTTTGGTACTACAATGAATTTCTTTCGAACTTAGTTTCAGGTTACTTTTTTTATCATTCTTAGCCCCATTTATTTCTATCTCTCCCCTATAAAGTTTTAAACATATTCGATGAAGTACAGTCGTGTGTTCGCACCGTACACGTGCGACTTTTACATTTTTATTATTATTTTTTTCTTACTCCATTCTAGCGAATGTCATGGTCAAAAAATAAATACTCTTCCGTTTTTTACTTCAACTCTTTCTTCATCTTCGTTTTACAAAGTAAATACGCGTCAAAGGGGAGCAATAAATTATTTTCTCTCTTTCTCTTTAAATTCTTACTACGCATTCTTAGCACTTTCTCCATCACTTTTCGTTATTTTACGTTTTTGCTCGCATTTTTTCTCTATTTATTAAACTAGTATCAAATATAAAAACATATATTATGGGCCCGTCAAGTCTGCTCGATTTACACGATATAATACCTCTTTTCTCTCTCTTCTTTAATTCTCGTTTACATATATTCGTAATATCACGCTCTCTTTTTTCAACAACAGTTTGATTGTATTGAGCAAAGCAACAGCTGCTCAAGAAAAATAATAACAAAGGCCTCTCTCTTTAGAAAAAACGCCCTAATCTCGACCCCTACCCCATTTTATTTTACTCTTTATTGTATTGTTTTCGCGTCTATTTGTTTGAATACCCGCTTAAAGGTCCTTCGCTCATTATCGAAATAACGACCATCGTTGTTGCATTTTCAAGCTTATAGATATACGAATTGCGGCAGTTTTGGAAAAGAAAAATGAAAATTTTTTTTCTATGAGAACAACGATAAATATTGTAAATAAAAGAAAATGAGATAGAGGTTCGGTTTAATTCAGCGAACAGGTACATCATTATATAATATATGAGGAGGGGGAAAATCATATACCATTTAAGGTCGCTGCGAGGCTCGAGTGGATATCCATTAGAAGAATATAAATTTTGACTAGAATCTGGCGTGTCGTCCTCCATCTTACTCAAACATAAAAATAGGCGACTTCGTGTAAAGAATCTTTTCCGCTGTGTTTATTCTTATTTAAACACGTATCCACTATTATAGTATAGCGGAGGATACACAGGTTTCTGTATTCCGGCGGACCAATATTCTTTATGCATTTTATGCTTTAAAAATATGAAAGAAACATATGTATATAGTAGGAAAAAAATGGGAAAAGATTACTATTTCAAATAGAAATATAAAAAAGAAGAAATACTTTGTCTTCATTAATCTTCCGCAGGATAAAGTCGTTAAAAAAAAAAGAAAAAAGAAAATTATTACTTATGCTTTTTTCTTCATCAAGTTTATAATGTATTTAATGGTTCGACAGAAATAGAGTATCAGCCTTAAGCATTATGGAAATAGAGAAGAACAAATAGAAAAATTGTAGCGGGGCTTAGATTTCATCCAAGACAGAATAGAAAACATAGCTTTAACAGTTTTTCAACTATGCAGAGTTGTTGAATATATTAAGTCGAATGTAAATTATAGTAGCTAGTTAACAACGGTGAACAAATAGTATCGCGATTTATACTTAGTTAAACTAGAAAGAATAAAGCTGCTAGTTTCAAACGTTGAGAACAATAGTTTATTTTTTTTTTTTTTAATGTATAACATACACTGTAACCGAGTTTTTGCAAATTTCTTCAAAATGCATTTTAAACTTGTAGTTGCCAAAACTAAAAGGGTTTTTTGGAAAACTATAATCGCAAGAATAAAAAAGTTCTTGTTGTTATTCAACAACGAAATCATTTCTTATTCCTTGCCAAATATTTAACCATGATAAAATGTAAAACAAAAACTGTTTAGAGTTTAAGTAACATAACGCCAAACGTTTGAAGAAAATGAAGTTAATATACAAATAAATTATGTTGTATACGCGGTATGAAAAAATAAATAGTTAAGACAAGAAACAATTTTCAATGCCATGAAAATACTTTAGTTACTTATTTTGCTCCACAGATAAAGTTTTTCATTTTGCAGAAAATTCTCGGTTAGTGTAAAGCCTAAAGTGTATGCGTGTACATGTGTATATTTGATATACTTTTAATGTTAACAATTTCTGATTCTTTGTACCGCGTGTGTCTGCACAATGTTCGTCATCCGTACGAGAAAGGTAGGAGTTCGAACAGTACCAAATTACACGCCGTTTGTTACTTTTACTAGTATTTTTTGATTTTGTTAACCGTTCCCTACACATGAAAAGAATTAGAGCGAACTGAAGCATTTAACAAGAAAGTACGAAGACTCGCCTCAATTTTGGAAAAGCAACGAGATATGTTCTTACACGTTTTCCGCGCAATGACATTTCGGTGGGGCACAATATTACGAGTCCGTTAAAAAATAAGTATACAATATATATATAGATTTATATATTTTTTTCTAAAAATAATTTGAAAGACAGAAAAAATTTCAAGTAAACGCGCACAAGCCCCATCAGCTCCATATCGAACTGTCAAGAAAACGCACGCCACAGAGGCGCTCGTTTCTTTTTCTCATAACCATCAACCCGTCGCGGACGGCTTTGACCAATTCGGTTAGGATATCCCGCACTCTATGTTGTATTATAAAATATAATAAATACGATGTATAAATCTTAGGTTTCGTCGTTTTTTTTTAACGTACATACGGTTATGCGAACGTGTGTATTTTATCCGCGCTAAACGCCTTACTTTACACAAATTGGCGAGAGATTCAGTCTTCCTTAGTTATTTTTTGTAATGACTTTAGAATTCACATTGATCAGGTTTAGTTTTGTTTTTATGTCCCTCTCTGTCGACCGTCGAATGAGGACTATATAACTTTAATTACAGTAAAGTTCGCGGCTTTTATTTTCCGTTCAACTCTTTGCAATAGAACGTTTATTCGCGTACGCGATTTATCACAGCGCTCAGCATGTTTATTCCGTTATTAAACACCTTTGTTCTAGTTTTTGTTTTATATCTCTAAAGAAAAGGAAAACCAATAACAATAATAAGGAAGTTACACGCAATACGATTATACTCTCTTCCGTTATACAGCTCGGTCGTCATCTCGTCTACTAATCTCCGGCGGCGTGTTTCTTGTTAAAAATTTTTTAAATATATTTATCGTAATATCACCGGCGCCTGTGTACATCCGCACGTCAAACTACACACTTTTTTCTATACGTACCTTATAGACGATTTTGAATTTGACGTTAATAACCAGACCGTGTTTTCATTTTTGCGCGACGCAATAATTTCAATGATAATTGCGCGAACATATATATGAGAAACTCGAGTATTACTCTTCGCGCTTTGGACTGTGTATTTAGATTTTCAAGTATACGGTACGATTACATCGTGAATCGATGCATGAAGTTTTTCACAAGTATTAAGCGAAAGCACGCCTATCTTTCTCATCAGTTAGCGACACATTTGGAACGACGTCCTTAAAAAAAATAAAAAAATAAATAAAAAACTTGTCTGAAAAAGTATGTGTGTACATGAGGTAAATGTGGTGATTTACTAAGTTTCAAAAATAACTTTTATTTTCAATATGTTCTACATGGTCTTTATGAAAGCAATTAAATGGTGCTATAGCGACGGAAAAAATTTGGTAGTGTTTTTTTCTTCAAATTATGAGTTTCGGCTAGAAGAGCAGTCTGTGTTCTTAAAAAGCGATTTCTCTTTAATGTGATGGTTAAAAAAATCACTTTTTTTTCTTACCAAAAAATTTAAAATCTACTGAAACCCAGCCAGTGTCCAATATTTAATGTTCAAGGGAACGAGGAAAAAATTAAATTTATACTAAAGTAATGTTCCACAATACATTTCTAAACACAAACACTTTTACTACTTTTCACGAATAATTGAACCAAACAAGTTTTTCAAAACATAAATTCTTTAAAATTTTATAATAATTAAAAAAATATATTTAAAGCTATTAGTTCGTGAAAATTAGCCTCCACATTCCCTCAATTCTAAGAGTATAGTATTACAATATTATATAATGTAAAAAAATGAAAAATGAAAATGAATATAGAAAACAAGAATCGATACCAGTCGAATTACGGGACAGAAGATACAAGTCCCCATTGTGAAAAATAAGAAAACAAGTTAATTCGGACGAGACAAAAACTAAGGTATCACATAAACGTTATACAATTGCCGGGCTCTCGACGCGCGGATACTTATCATAAATATACACGAGATGATTTTACACGAATATACAGCGGAGGACCTCGCGCCACTATATAGCCTCGTCGTCGGGATATTACCACGCTCCAGTGTTGTATCACAATTATTTTCTATTAAATTATTGTGTTCTCACACTCGGCGATAAATATCTCGGTTGTTTCTACGATACATATATAAATTGTCGCTAAATTATACCTCGGTCAAAGAGAGAGGAACGAGATAGGCGCGAAAGATTTCTCTTTCCATCATTCCATTTTTCTCACATCTTCGAAAATTCATTCACATTGGACCTATATAAATCGTGTATTTCGTAGAGCGAATTCGATTGGCCTTTTACAGTTTGTTACATTGTTTTTTGTTTTGCTCATTTCGCCTCGCGCATTCGTCAAAGCATATTATAGCACACGATATATCAATCTTCGAGAGACAAGTATAACACATGATATGACGCCTTAATGTGTTTGTGTTTTTCTTTTGTAATTTTCTTGCTTCAAACAATTTTAGTTTCTTTTGTCGCTTTACTTACTGTGTGCTGCTGAAAGACGCCCGTTTACACAACTTGCGCTTTTTGCTATTTACCTTTAAATTTCATTTTTTTTTTTTTTTTGTTTCAATGAAACCGACAAGATGCGACATTCTCACCCTACGCTTATGAACGAACGCGATGCACGATAGAAATAGCGGGCTATGTTTTATTTCTTCTCCTTCGTTTGTTTATTTTTCTTTAAACTTTTTAATAACGCTACATCATACATATCACAGAACTACGCGCGCACCCGCCCATCGCGACATTTCACCCGACGACGCTTGTTCTGCGCTCCCACTCGCTTCTCGCTCTCTCTCATATAGGCGCGGAGAGATGACGCTGTACTCACAACAACGGCTCCGTTCGATTATCTCGGCAACATTATCCTTTACCTCCTCTGACAAAGAAGGAAAAGCCGTGCTTTTGGCTGCGCTTGGATAACATTTTATCGGTATTTCAAAACACTCTTTCAGCAGAGTCCGAGAGAAGCGCGATAACGGAATTATAAAAAAACGCAGCGCGCCAACTTCTCTTCACCGTTTCCCCCTAGATAGGAACTCTCGATGCTAACAATTATCACACTACATTCGCCATTCCAAGGAAACGATAACACCGTTGCAGGGGGAGGAACCGAAGTCTCCTGTCGTTCGTAGTAGTTCCATGCGCGTCATGCGTCGAAAGGGCCGCGCGGGTCGCCGTCGGCGAAATTCGTGAATTCCGATAAGGGGTGCACGCAAATGTGCGAAAGCCTCCAGTTCGTTTCTTTGTTAGTTTGTCTTATTTTTCTTACTAGCCCCTTTTCTCAAGCTTCGTCGAGCGTTTGAAGAAAAGAAAAATATACTTTATATTCATGTATACATCTCGAGAGAGGATCAGTCGTCGATCGACTCAGCACGCGCGCTTGAGCGCATACGCGTACGATTCGCGGCGCTTGTATTATTTTCATTTTTATACGTCGCATGTGCGTTATCCAGTTCGCAAAAAGGAAGAAAGGACAGCGAAATACAGATCGGTTTGCGTGACCCGATGCTCAATCGCGAATAAAGGAGACAGAGACGTGTATGTGTGTACGTCGAT
Source organism: Torymus auratus (assembly GCA_900474315.1). Classification (NCBI taxonomy): domain Eukaryota; kingdom Metazoa; phylum Arthropoda; class Insecta; order Hymenoptera; family Torymidae; genus Torymus; species Torymus auratus. Next base: position 8,356 of record UXGD01004601.1, on the reverse strand, counting down.
CACCGAATAACATTATTTATACTGCGGTTTGTATGTATATATTTCTGTATAAAAAATGAACGAGAAAACTGGAGGCTCGCGGAAAAGCACTGAAGGAGCTGCTACGGATCGTCGTCGCTGTTTTGTGATTTCTCTCTAAATCCCGTTTCTTCACCCGTTTTACTTGTTTCTTTAAACTATATAGCCCCGAATTCACCTTTCTATATATGTTATTAACCCTCCTTTTCTCTCAGCTCGCAATTAGTTTCGCTGGGCGCGGCGTTTGCGAGCGCTCTGCCAACGCAACAATAAGCGCGGAGCGAACGCGCGTTCTTTTAAAAAGTAAGAAAAAAAATATTACGAGGGGGAAAAAGTCGTTTAAATAACGCAGGGGGGTATTCTCGATAATGTGTACATAACGACGAGAGGAAGAATTGAGACGCAATAGGACGATTTACGGTTGGCCTATATATTGGTACATCGTTGACTTCGTTATTCACGCAATTAATTAATAAACAACTTTTTCGGACGAGACGTACGAGAAATACGGACGATAATAGGGACGAGGTGTATTCAATATAGCAACAATATTAAGAAAAACAAAAAACAAAAAAACGTCGCCTATACATACGAAGATTAAAGAAACACAGGTACACTTTTGCAGTTTTGTTTTATACTTGAAAGATGCGACATCTATCGCATTGCGGACATACGCAACAATAATTAAACACGAAACCACGAAATATATTCCGATTCGCTGGTGTTTATTTTGCTTTATTATCGTCCCGCAGACATGTACGTTACGCAAATATTTTACTCTTGGAACGCTATCGCAGAATTACTTGTCGCAAAAGTAGCAAGTACGTCGGGTTGTGTTTATTACGTTACTAACTTTTACGATATTACTTTTTGCGTTTAATATGGTAATTTACTTTATTGTTTCGATTGTAGAAAAAGATTTTATTCTGTAATTCTTAAGTACGTTTCCAATTTTGGAAAATTGGCGGTCAACAAATATAATTAATACTTTAGTATAAAGTATTTTTTATAACCAATGACCAATTTTGTGATGCTCATGTAATGAGCAGTTATCAACCGCTGCTACTGCGACTAGCAATTGGAATAACAATTCGCGTTCTATCATGCTGTAAACGAGACTATATCACCGTCTTTTCGTCCTTTTCTAATTTTGCTTTTAACCGGTTAAAAAAAAAAATCTCAAACAATAACGCTTCGTCCACTATTTAGTATTTCTTATCTCCTTCTCCTCTTTTAAAACCACGCTTTTTATAAATACCGTCGTTCGTTGGACTAACAATCGATTACTTGCAATACAAAAATAAGATACTGAGAGCTTCGCTCCATTGAATGCACAGCCATATGAGACTACGCGATCGATCTGCTTCCGTCTTCCCTTTACTCTTCGTCGAATGTCTATTCTCCTTAAGCGTCTCTTTTTCATTTCGTTTAAGATTATCCACTTGTTTAAATATAAATTACGCCTGTTTGATTCGACCATCGCGCAAGAAAAATCTACCTTTTTCGACTACTCGCTCGGGACGTCCGTCTATTACATTATTTACTTTATTTATATTTTACCCTCGACGTCGGAGCAGCACTGGAAGATCGAGAGATTCCCTCAGCTTCTCTTATTTAAATTTCTTTGTTGCATAGCAATCTTTCATTTTTAACTAACCGTTTAAACGCCTCTTATTTTGCGCAGCATTTTACTTTAGTTACACTTGTCATTTGCATATTACGTAAAGTAGAAGATCGAATCCCGCTCGAATACGTTAAATCTTTTTAAACGTTCGCATTATTTATCTTTTATATGTAGTAACTTCTTATTACTTTGTTTTTCTCATCGGAAGAAAAGCTGCTTCTTTTCCGTTTGCGTGTACGTTAAAAAATATGGACGCTCTTTACACTTCAACAGTAATTAAACGCTAGAATCTAACGTGTTTTATTCACTTATTTATCGAGCTTGGTTGGCATTATTTAACTTTCCTAAATTCGACTTTTACCGTTTCTTTGAGCATTTTAAATAAAAAACTGAGCTCTTCGTGCGCTATTCCGTTACACATCTCGTTTCATCGGTAAATATAAAGAGCGTCATCTATTTTCTTCTGTTATACACGTGACAGATTATAAATAAATTATAAATTATTAATCCTATAACCCACGCCCCCCTTCTATATGTTTCGTGCATTTCAGAAAAGCATACAGGTAGTATACACAGTTTTTATCGCAAGAGGATTACGCTATCAATTACCACAGAGATGACCCAAAATTGTGAGCTACACTTTTGTGGTCATGATCAATATTTAATATTAATATTATAATATATATATATGCATATCGATATACCATCGCTAATTAGCTAAATCCCTACGTTCAAACTCGACTGGAATGTGCCTTGCGAGAAACGAATTTATTGTTCGAATCAAAATACGAGCACGTTTCATATTCATCGATCTTTCGTTTAAGTGACGATTAAAATCAATATTTCTTACTTTGCTTTAAAAATTCATAAACTTTTTCTACTTGGGTTTACCTTTACCTTCTTGCGTTTAATACAGAAATAATTTTCAGTCGCGTTTGAAGACGACAAAAAACTTGAGCACCATTCCAGAAAAGTACGATAGTAAAGAAAAAAAAATAAAAAATAAAAAGAAATAAAGAACACGAGAACAAGTATTAAGAATACAAATTAATAATAGATATCTATCAACGTCGCAAAATTTTTTGTTTCGTTATATTAATCCATTTAATGTTGAGCTATCATCGAGATTTTAACCGGGGTTCGGAAAAAACGATTCTCAAAAACAAAAAATTAATAACGCATATGATTACCTCTCCTAAGCTATATTTCGAACCCACCTTTTCATGAAAAAAAAAATATATATATATAATCTTGCCTCCTTTCATTACAACCTTCTTGCTTAAACAGCGCATCACTGCTGCACCGGAGTAGGCGGATACGGATAACCGTAGGGCGGCACAGCCTGGAACTGACCGTAGCTCATGGCCGATTGGTAGGCACACGGGTTGGCCGTCGTAGGCGGTGGTCGATTCGTCTGGAAGAACTTGTTGTTCACCAGGCTCTGGATGCTGGAGTCGGTGGTATGAGCGCTCGACGGCATCATGAACGCCTGAGGAATCGAGTACATGCCCTGCTGCTGCTGTTGTTGCTGCTGCTGCTGTTGCTGCTGTTGTTGTTGCTGCTGCTGTTGTTGTTGCTGCTGCTGTTGCTGCCTGTTCTGCTGTCCCGCGTACATGTTTTGACGGTTGGTTCTACCGTAGTTATTGGTGTAGCCCTGGTAACGTTGTTGGGAGCCATTACCCTGGCTGTAAGCGTTCTGGATGACGGAGCTGCCAATCGATGGGTAGGCGGTACCTGGGTTCTGGTAAATGCTGGATTGCCGGTGTTGGACCTGAGTCGTTTGCTGCTGTGTCACTTGGTGCTGCGTCGGCGACTGGTGTCCAACCTGCGGCGGACTGTGAAGGCCGTTCGGTGAAGTAGATTGTTGGGGTTGCTGCTGTTGCTGCTGATGCTGCTGCTGTTGGTGGTAGTTGTTCTGGTAGCCATTTTGACGATTCTGGTAGCCATTCTGTTGACGCATCATTGGGCGACCATTACCCATACCCTGAGAAAGCTTCGGGTTTTGGTGATTGTTGTACTGATTCTGCCATGTATTTTGGTTCGGGCTGCTGCGGTAGTTCCTCGGGCTGCCATTGCCGATCTGGTTGTCCTTGTTGTTAGCATTACCACGACTGTGGTTCCAACGTTGTCGGCCCTTGCCAAATTGGTTCCTCTGGTTGCTAGCCATTTCAGCTAACTGTGGGTTGATGGGCTGGCCAGCTTCTTCGAGAACGGCGATCAATTCTTTGGCTTGACGCGCATTGTTGGGCGTGAAATAGGCATAAGCGGTTCCAGCGCTCTGGCAACGACCTGTCCTGCCGATCCTGTGTATGTAATCTTCACTGCTATTAGGGTAGTCAAAGTTGACCACGTATTTAACATCCTCAACGTCCAGACCTCTAGCTGCTACGTCCGTAGCTACCAAGATCGCAGTTTTTCCGTTCCTGAACTCGGACAGAACAAAGTCTCGCTCTGGTTGTGATTTGTCACCGTGAATGGCAATTGCGGGCCAGCCGTTGCGTTTAATGGCCTTAGTGATGTCATCAACCTTCTTTTTAGTTTCAACGAAAATAATGGTCTTGTTACCTCGTTCACAGCCAATTTCCCTGAGCAGGTTTGAGAGTTTGTTTTCTTTCTCGTGTTCTTGGCAGATTTCAACAATTTGTCGGATATTGTGATTAGCAGCAAGAGTCAGTGAACCAATGTTGATTTGGATGTAGTCAGTCAGGAAATCTTCAGCTAATGCCTGCACCTCCTTGGGCCACGTAGCAGACCACATAAGAACCTGCCTGTCTGGTCTGATTTGCTCAATGATTTTGCGAATCTGAGGCTCAAAGCCCATGTCCAGCATACGGTCAGCTTCATCTAAAACCAGGTAAGTGCAACGACGCAGATTCGTTGTGCCCCGCTCAAGGAAGTCGATCAGACGGCCGGGTGTGGCGATACAAATTTCAACACCGCGCTCGAGATCACGAGCCTGGGGTCCCTTAGGCGAACCACCGAAGATGCAGGTATTACGGATGCAAGACGACGACCCGAAATCCCGTGCAACACTTTGGATTTGCTGTGCTAACTCGCGAGTTGGCGCGAGTACAAGGACGATGGGTCCGTCACCTCGTGCTAAACGCGGCTGGTTATTGATGTGAACCGTGGCAGGCAGAATGTACTGAAAGAAGAAAAAGAATTTTCATGTTAGTTTTATGATGATTTCAAACATTAAAAGATTTTTAAAAGTTCATTTATTTTTAAATTTATATTTTAAAAAATTAATTAATCTAAGTGAAAATTAAGTAAATTTTACATAGTATTGCTATCAATGATATACTTACAGCTAATGTTTTTCCAGATCCAGTCTGAGCAATGCCAACCATGTCACGGCCACTAAGAGCAATTGGCCACCCTTGAGCTTGAATAGCAGTAGGTTCCAGAAAACCCTGCTTCCTGATTTCCTCCATTACATAATCAGGGAAATTGCTTTCCTCGAACGCCTGAATTGGAAAGGGGGTGTTGTTGCCCTTGACTGTTATTTCTTTTCCTGAGTAGTACTTGCCGACTTCATCGGGCGTACGATTCAGGATGTTAACGTGGGGCACGTATAAATTTTTGGTAATCATTGGGAGAGCCATTATGTCCCAGTTAGGTTTCTTCAAAAGGTCACCTGGAGATTTTTTCTGGTTCTGTTTCTTGTTTACTCTGAACTGAGTTTGTGGCTGTTGTTGGCTGTTCCAATACGTACCACCACCTCCTTTCCTGTTGCCAAACTCTCTGTTCCCCCTGGGTCTAAAACTTTAAATCATCTAATCAATCCTTTTTTGTTAATTTTTTTATGTAATAATTCAATGAAAATGTATATGATGTAATGGAGAAAGGTAATTATTATCTTAAATTTATAACATCATTTGTTTTTAAATATTTGTTACATATTTTACAATATGCATTAACATGTACATACAGTTTATTCTAAAATATTATAAAAATTAATATTTTTAAAACTAATTGAACTTTCTTTTGTTGGATAAACTATGAATTATATAACTAAAATTATAAAGCTTAAAATCTTAAATTAATAAAATTGAAATTTATTTTTAGATTAATCACCAACACGCAAAAATTGATATGATAGATAATAAGATTTATTCACATACATGATAAAATAATTTAATTAAATAAAAAAAAATATTGCAATTAAGTTCAAATTGAACTCATGCATTGACATTTAAATATACAATAAGTGTATCTTATCTAATCTTATATAAATATGCTCTTGTAATACTTATTCATTGGCAGAAAAATCAAAATATTATGACAAAAACTAAAATTTCGTAATACTTCTTTTTGATATATTTATAGAAAAGTGAAAGCAATATCTTAGTCTCTGTCCTTGTCACCAATGAAATGAGACAAGTATACCCAGCTTTCAATCTTGGATCTACCTAGTTTTCTAGCTTTCTTGCATCATTTTATTTGTCCAAAGTTCAAAATAACTCTTAGTATTGATTTTTCTATTTTTACTTAATACTGTCATTGTAATCCATAAAGAACTTTATAATTAAAAAAAAAAAAGAAAAAAAAAAGAAAAAAACTGAAAATAATGCAATGTTGGAAAAGAGCCGAAAGGTGAAACAAGAAAATCCGTATGTTATATTCGTGCACATCCCGAGGAAAGCTACTGTGCCAAGAAACAATGACCGAGTCGCAATAATCACGCAGACGATTCCATTTCGCGAAAAATCTACCTACCTACGTGTCAGCGGAAAATTAGTGCAAGTGCGCTCTCTCGGCGACCGCGACAAAATGGCCGTGCGAGAGCGCGCGCGCCTGTACTTATACGTATACGATACGAGAGTATGTGCAACTATACGGGTCGAGCATCGTATTAATGGAGTAGGTACATCCCGCGTGTAACACGCACTGACGTATGCGCAAGATGAAAGTGTACGTGAGGCAAAGGAGGAAAATGGAATAGCCCGCGCGCGCCGTACGCCATGTTATCGATTTCGTGTCCGTGCGCGCGGACGTTTGGACAGCCCAAAAATTGCGCGTAGACGGGGGCGGCTTGTCTTGCCGAAGGGTATGTATAGCCGTGTAAGTTAAAAATGACGAGCGGCATACTCACGAAGTTTGATTGGCGTAACTGTTGCTGTACATTTCGCACGACTGAACGCGTGTGTGAAGTCCTCCTTGTGGCGTGAGTTTTCTTTTGCAAAAAACAGACGTTCCACTTTCTCTTCCTCTATTTGAACGGTACACCTATGTCTCCCTCACGGCCGCCTCGGCCTGCCTCTCTCTCTTTCTCTCCTAGTCGTGCGCTGCGCTCAATCAAACCTGCGAAACAAAGTCGGTTTTTCTCGCTTTAGATAAGTCGACGCGCCGCGAAACCTACTTCCCCGGAACCGGCGCCTTTAGCTACGGCTGAAGAACGCCTCCACGGAAAAGTTGGAATCACGGAGACAGGGAAAAATTAGGCAATTCTTACCCAGAGACCCGGTGAACAGAGCGCTAATGGCTGACAGGCGCTCGGGAAGACGGAAGCGAGCGGCTGGCAGAGATTTCCGCCCGCTCGGTGCTGCAGCGATGGCGAACTGGTCGGGCGCGCTGCCGTCGCAGTCATACCCCCCTCTTTTCTCGCGTGATTCCCACAGTATATATATATATATGTATATCCTTACATACGCCGATACGCCGCGCCCGGGGAATCGGATCACGTGACTCGACCACCGACCAATCGCCGAAGCCCAGCGCTCACCCGACGCGTCGACGTCACCATCCGCGCAGACGCGCGCGAGCTTACGAATGCGGCGCAATCGATACTCGCTCCGCTCCAAGCCAGCCTGTCCGGGGTATATAATACCTACATATACGAGATGAAGCTTTTTGTGTAAGAGAAAAGAGAGCCCTTTTAACGCTTTTCGATATGTATATGTGTACGCGCCTGCGCCTGTATACGAGCATGCGAATGCTTTGAACTCGTCGAATGTTTTTTGCTCCTCTTTTCAAGGGGTAGCGGGAGTGGTATTCTTTTTGTAGTGCTGCTGCTGCGCGGCGATTTATTTTTCGGTGGGGTCAGACGTAAAGGGGGAGAGAGAACGTACCTACGCGGGCGCTGCGAAATATTGCTTTTTGGTTTTGACAGGAGTCGGGAGCGCCCGCCGATGCATGGCCTCGAACTTTTTAAAATGGAAATTGGATGCGTCCTGACGGCCTTTGATTGAATAAAAGGGTTCCATGTGAAAAAGGGTATAAGAGGGATCGGAATTTCAGTTGAGTTGACGGATTTGTTTTAGCTTTTAGGGGATTGAAAACAAAAATGCATCTTTCTAAGTGCACTTGTAACTTACAAGGAGATGATCAGGGGTGCAGGTCCTTGATTTGGCTCAAACTGCAGGATGTAATTCTTTTTCTTTATGTCAAATAATGAGACACGTGTCTCGGGGTTTCTGTGAATGGGTCTTTTTTCCCAAGATTCAAGCTATTTTATGTCTAAAATGAACAATTTTCGATAAAAATGGGGTTTCTTTCTTTAGTAATATCTTTTTGAATATTCCAGTTATATAAATAGGCTAGAGAGCTTATAAAAGAATGCAAAAAAAAAACTTTAATTTAAGCTGTGTTTCATTGAAAAATGTCGATTTTAAGGTGGCTTGGGAGGGTCTAGTAAACCTAAAGCTATGAACATTTTTACAAAGATTCATTTACACATTCCAATCTGCAAACTGATATAACAGGAAACAGGGT
>UXGD01004600.1:0-16610 GCA_900474315.1 Torymus auratus | reverse complement strand
ATATATATATATATATATTAACTTTATGGTATATATTCAGATGTATATACATTGACACAGGGAGCCGTTCAACGAGGGCAGCCTTGTCCTGATTATATTACGGGGAAAAAAGTAAAGAGTTTTAAGTAATATGAAATGATAAAAAATGAAATACAAATGGTTACCTCGGACGAGTGGCGCGAGAGTCTCTGTCACTCTCGCGCCGTGCTGCCATCACGTTGAGCGGCTGACACGCGCGCGCGAGCTGTGAGGCAAAAATGACGAGACAGAGATATATAGAGAGAGAGTCACGGGCGGGGGGTAAGAAAAGGGAGATAGAGAGAAAAAGGCGAGGAAATGTCAGGTGAATAAGACAAAGGGACAAGAAGCCGCTGAAAATCTAGATTATTACGAGAAAGAGAATTCATATTATCTGATGAATATAAATGAAATATAAATATATGATTATACATAATGAAAAAAAAATAATAATATATATATATATATATAAATATAAATAATTTAAGAGATGGATTGATATTATGTATAAATACTGTTGATGAACGGGGGGTAAGTGAGTGAAAGTGGGAAACGAGATTAGAAAAATGATTGAAAAAAAGTAATTCGAGGGCCAGGGGAAATGCGGTTATGTAATGAAAGAGAAGTAGAGAGCAAGAGAGAGAGGAAGAGAGAGAGAAAGAACACTTGCGTCCGCGAAAGCTGAGAACAGTTGCGTTTTTCCGTTTTATCCGTGATTTTAAACGATGAGGAAACTTGGCCGTGTTACCCTTGCATAATTATACACATATATACACATACAGACACAGAAGTAGACACGTACATATACATTAACATCATACACGTATGTGAGCATTGACATTGAAATAGTTGTACACGATTGCATATACGCAAACTCTGAGGCTCAAGTCCCAGCAGATTGCCACGGAGCTGCAGAGTAAAACTCCTAATGTCGTAGCTAAAGATTCTATAGATAGATTCTTTCTAAAAAAAATCTAAAAATTACGATAAAACGGTAGGAAAACAAAAATAGGACGAATAATAATTTAATGAAGGATATGGGTCTGGGAGCAGCGAGCTTTCGATGAGAGAAAACGCAAGCTTCTCGGCTTGACCGATATATAGAGAAGGGAGGGAGAGGTCGCGCGAGCGCAGTCGAGTTTTATCAAACGGGCGCCGACGCTCGTCATTGATCAATTCTCGGCGTTATATAGTGAGATTTGTATGTAACGAAAATTCAACGCTAAAAGCCACGGCCACGAGCCAAGGCGCGAAACTGTCACTCGGTCATCATTCGTCATCACGTCATCATGATATACATACACATAACACACTTAGGAATTTTCAAGCGAGCGTTTTCATTGGTCGTCACCAGCCTCTTCTCTCTCCGTTGTTTTCTTCGGTATACGTGCCTATTATATGCACGTACACTTCTTCCCGTCGCTCTTTCTTTCTTCTCGCGCGCGTAGCAGCAGCTCGAGAATATACGTAGACGCGATAATATAGAGCGCACGCGCGCTCTCGGAATGCATTCCATGTCAACCTTGAGCGCCATTGGCTATGAAATCAGCGTCAATTAGGATGGAATTGAAATGAAAACCTTCGGCGATCGCCGTTACACATACACACCGCTCTATTATCGTCCTTTGGAGAGCGAAAATTCTTCGAGCATATACATGTACGCGCACGCGCGCGATTCAGCAACGATCGACCCTTTTCGTGCGTATATATTATTTAATAATCGTGTCGTTTGTGAATAACAGGGGGATAAACTGATCATACCGTTCAATGATTAAATAAGGATTAACGTTATTGTTGTTGTTGATGTTGTCATTGATATTAATATATATAGATATAGCTAGCTCCAGAATCGATTTTACCGTTAACCGTGCAATATGTAATCGGAGTAGCGAGAAACTTTTACCGTTTGCTTCTCCGTTTGTTTCCTTTTTTTCGACAATGTTATTCTGTTTTTCATCTTAAATCACAATTTGGAGAGAAAAAGCTTTTGCTTGGCTCGTTCTTCATTTTTTTTTCTTTTTTTTTTTTTTAACGAATTTTTCCTCATGCAATTTCCTCGAGCTTAATTTATTTTTCCTTTCGAGAACGGACGGATAGAAGGAGGGAAGGAAAGAGCCGCGAGTCGCGAGTTTGCGTTTTATGTAGGTCGCGATGAAACTTGCAGGTAGCACACGATGAATTATGAAGAACCTGAGGTAAACTAACGGTCGGGCGTATAGTAAATGCGCCCGACTGCACGTACATTCCCTTTTAAGAGTAAATTACAAAATAACGTGAAGTATGTTAAAAGTAAAAGTAAACGTGTAAGCTATGTATTAAACGTACCTTAACGCCAGCTGTGATGGAATTAAATAATGGAAGTGAATGACGGCAAAGGAACGCGAGTCCAAAAGTCTAAGCAAAACTGTAGTTAAAAAGAATTTATTTATAGAGACCAGAGCGTCAAATCGTACTTTTGTCAGATTATCGCGGTTCTTTTCTGCCATTTAAGAGAATATATATATATATATAGTAATATGTATATTATGAGTGTGTATATTAATACGGGGGATTAAAGTCCAAGTATATAATAACATAATAACCAAGTAATGAATTTGCCAAACTATGGGGGATTGAACTAAAATCCAGAGATAATAGAACAAATTTTTGAGGGCTTGTTGTTTTGTGCAGGATAGAAAAAAAGATGTCGCCAGGATTGCCTCGACGAGCAAGAGCAAGGACTAATCACGAGTTTGGAATAAGAGAGAGAAAAAAGTAGAGAAAGTGAAACAGAGTGAACCTCTTTGTGTCTGCCAAAGTGTACCTTCCGTACATCAACATAACCCATTTTTGTTTCATGTTCTTTTTTTTTATCCGCTGTGCTATTATCGCCCTATCTCCCTTTTCTTTCCCCGGTACATGAATGCGACACAAGCAACATCTGACGGCAGAGACGGGCTCATTGATACTACCTACCTGACCGTAGTTTCTTTTCAATTTTCTCTTTTTTTTTGTTCCTACACGTTCTCTTTTAGGAAAATCGATGTAAAACTGTACGGGCGTATAATTGCTTTTCTTATTTTTAAAAAGTAAAATTTATAACAAAAATTCACTTGACATTTCATGTTTCTTTTCATATTCCTATGACGACGCGATCTATCATTACGGTGTCACGCACAGCAAACACGAATCATTCGCGGCAGACACCAATTTGGCGAAACCCGTACAGTTTTATTCGATTTTTCGCGCTTCGCGAGTCGTATCGCGGGTCGCTTGACGAAACGAGTATAATCATTGTAGAGCGCAATTTACACGCACGCATGTATAGTGAACCGATAACAAAAAAAGAAAAATAATAATAACGAGAGATCATCCCGTTAGCGTTGCCTGCAATTTTCGTCGACAGGGCGTGTAAGCTTATTACTCAAGCCGCCCTCGCGCGCGAGCGCCAATCGATCATTGACGTTGGTCAATGCGCGCGCGGCGAATCGACCACCGAGAGAAAGAAAGAAAGAGAGTGAGAGAGAGAGACAGAGAGCTATAAATAAGCGAACGCAAAAGGACACGCAGACAGCGCAATTAGTCTGAAAAATCGATAGATCATTGCGAGAGTGTATTAAAAATGCATATGCTTTGTTTTGCGCCGTCGTTCGACTTCGGCGTTTGCGTCATCATTCGGAACACTGAGAACTTCCACTTTAAACATTGTTGAAGTAACGTTGATATTTATGTTAAATGAAAGTTTAATACAAAAATAATTGGAGAATTATTTATAGATTATATATGAAATGTTACGATTCTGTTGAAAAAAAAAAAATCACACAACTAACGCATGTTCTAATGTTCAAGTATACCATACATATAGTCAGTTTAAAATATTATTATTATAATGTGTTGCATATAGCTATATAGAGTGTTTTATTTCTGCATTCTTCAATTATTTTTGCCAAAGTGGAAGTGTTACCATAAAGAATCATGCAAAATCATCTTGTTGAATTTTCGCTAAAGACGCGAGTGAACGATCAGTTTACGAAGGGAATATTGTAAGCTGTAAAGGAATTGTAATATCGGCTCGCCTCGGTTGATAATCAATTAGCGAAGAATGCGTTGAAAAAAGAAGAAAAAAAAATGAGCTACCGTCGTGATAAACAAAGCGTATAAGAAAACGATATTACCATGATAATAAGAATTATAATGAATGAAAAATAAAGAGGATAAATAATAAATAAATTATTGAATTCGAGGTGCGCGTCGCGAGCGCGCATCGGAACTTGGCTGTGTGCGCTATTATAAGTGAAGAAAACACGTCTCACCATTGCGTTCCATCTCTCACAAACACACATGAACCACACACCTGTACACCTACCATTGTACACATACCCATCCGCACACGCGTCCCTTTTCTTTCTTCGACCGCATTCATCGTTGACGCGATTAGTTCGACACGCGTGTTCGCGATTAACGAGAGCAGGATTTTGTTGCCTCTCTCGGAAACATATATACTACGCGTAATGGCACGCGCTGTCGCATCGCGAGTTTGTTTGTTGTTTACGGATGTTCGACGCGTTCGCTGGCGAGCACGCGAAGAAGGACTCGATCTATCATAGATATATATATTTTTTCGCGGATATATTTTCTTTCCTTTCACCCATCAATTTGTGTTTCGATAATCATTGAGTTTTTTTGTCAACGACGTCAAAATTTGACGAAAAGTGTATCGCAAATTATATCATTTATTTTGGAGTTTTATATAATGTCAATAAACTTATTATTTGTTTACATTTATTTTATTAGGGTTTCATTTATTTTCACCCACGATGTTGTGTTTTTTTTTCTTACTTACAAAAATGTTTCACAAGTATTCTTTTTTAAATCTTATTTAAAAGTTGTTTTATTGAAGGAGTAATGAAATGTTCCTTAAAATCTATCGTATTGAAGTAGAATACAAGAGCAAAAGTATATAAAATACGATCGTATATGGCGAAATCAACTTTATCACGACACAAGGGTGGCATCGTTTGCGTGTAATTTTTCTACGTGAAACTTTAGAAAAATTTCAGGCTAATCGAGTCGTCTATGACTGTTGCAGTGTCATCAAAACTCAGGCGAATTTGAAACAGAGCAAAATGAGTTCTTTCACTCGTCATGTTTCAACTGTGTACGCGAGATTTCGACTTCCGACGTAGATTTTCACAAACTACTGTGCACACAAAACAAACTAACGGAGACAAATCAAAAGTACCTTAAGCGTAGCTACGCGCGAATCGAAAGTTTCTCAAAAGCTCGGTAGTCGAAACCTGACGAACGTAGTCGCAGAACGATAAAAAGTCACGCGTGCAATCGTTCATATTCATACAACATATATACATCTCGAGATCCATCGTATTCTATATTGAAGAGAGCCCGATAAGAGAACTTGGGGTTTACTTTGGTCGTCTCCATTCGCGTCTCACATAGATACACGATAATCAAATATATTATATATACATAATATCTACTGCAAGAAAGCTCTCACGGCTTTGTTCGAAAATGAAGTGTGACCGCGTGGAGACGTATGATAGACGTGCAAAAGTATATATTGACACTGATTGTTCGACAATAGAGCGAAGGGAAGAAAGTTGACGTTTTATAACGGGTAGGACGAACCACCAAGGGGGTTTCAACCGTGCTTACAGAGCTGGATAGAACGTTTCGGTCACCCGTTCTCTTCGCGACGTTACTACTTTTTGTTTTTTCGTCTGTTTCACGTGCACGTAACGACATATAACAGCAGTCAACGCGTTCCCATCGTCTCGTTGCATGCGGGAGCTGAACTGTATTCCAGAGTCGCGCGCGACACTCGTCCGTACCGCCATTTCCTCCCATTTTTTTTTTTTTTTTTTTTCGTTCGAGGTCGGAATATCTTCATCCGCGAGGCCTCGTGAATTCATAATTGGCACGATCGCATCTCTCTCACATAGCTGCAGAGCTACTCGAAATTCATGAGACACTATTCATACGACGAAAGTGTTCAATCTGTAAAAGTCGCGTGGTAGTAATTTTAAGGCGCGTTTATTGCGTGCGCGCGCGTATAATCGGGGTATAAAATTATTGATATATATCGGTATATATAATTAATTAGCGACGAAATTTTGCGCTGTATTAAATTAAGTATCGTATTTACAATTTATAATCAATGGTGCTCGGTTTCTATATGGACGATGACGTCTTATCAATTACATTATTACGAATTATTATATTAATTGTATTGTGTTAAAAAAATAAAAAATAAAAAATAAAAAAGAATACGTGACGAATGAGGGTATATCATACATGCAATCATCGTTAATCGTAAAGACATTAGGTACGATTTATGGAAAATCGTTTTGTGCAGTGGGCATGGATTGGATTGTTGTATACGTCGCCGATGGGTCTGGAATATACTTCATATATATCGGGCAATGACGTTCTTTATCATCACAGATCTCTCACACGCACATACATCTATACATATACTTTCGAAAAGAAATCACATCACGCACTCGCGGTTCGACATCAACAAACAAAAAAAAAAGACGCACGACGAGGGAGAAGGTTCAAGTGCCTTGGCATATTTGATTGTTTTGCCAGTCTTCATCACAACATTCGCGCGAATCGTAGTACATCTTCGGACTCTATATAAATACCATTCATTTTTCGAACGATGATTTTTTACAGAGTATCGGTTAAGTCTATATAAAATGTAGTACAAACGCGATTTTGAATTTATCGAATATACTTGAATTCAGACTTATATTTTCGTAAGTCGATAATATATATTCGTATATATATAGGCAAGTCGACGAGATGATTTTCCCTTTTTGAATTTCGATGAAAAAAAAGAGAGAAAAACAACACCTCAAAACCTGCAAATCAATGAAATTTGGTTTAGGCAAGCTTGAATGTTCGTCCAGTGATAATTGTTTACTAAGAGAGCGGTCAGAGAAAGAGATATAGAGGAAGAGAGCGCATACATAGGGGCGCGCCGTATTCGCCAGAGAAAAATCGTATACATAGAAAATTAGGCGGTATAACGACGACGAGAGCGCGTGCGTTCGTCCTGGATGAACGGATGCTATTGCGTGTGTGTGTGTGTGTATGTGTGTGTGTGATAAATCTCCGAACGACGAGAGGCAAACATGCATCATCACGCATATATCAAGAAAAGCATAAAAACCTCGTTGTTGTTTAAACGGTAGGATTTAAAACGTAGGCTCTTTTAGAAGCTCTTGAGGTATAACGCATAAAGCAGAAGCAAAGTAGATAACAAAAATATACAAACAAAGAAAGGATAAAAAAAAACCGTAAATAAAAACGTGTCGCGAAAGTTTGTTGCGAGATGTAAGAGGAAGAGGGAGAACTATATAACGGCAGAGAGGGGAATGAGAAAAATGATGAAAGAAAATACAAGTACCTTGTTGAGTATAAGTAGGTAATTCTATCGCCAAGTCGTTGCGCGCGATTACACTCGCATCATTAAATCATTATTAAGATTAAACGAGAAGTGGAATTATAAAATGAATATTTAATTATATGAATAATATAAAAAAGAGTCGGCAACGCGGAGAAACGCGCGCGAGAGCCGCGGGTGTTACGAGCGGCGGATATTGGGGTGAGGCCCAACGCGGGGCCATTAAAATGTTTCGAATCCTTATATAAACTAGGCTAAAAATGAAAACTTGTTCGATGACTTTGACATAGTTTAACGGAATTGTTGACAAAAGATGATATACTTTATATCGCAGCGGCTCATGCTATCTCGCTGATAGAGAGACACAGCGAATCCCCCAGAGCCTGCCGCACGCACCCACGCGATCGGCCGTTTCTCCGAGCGTCCCTCCATACTATATATAAATGTATAGACATTCAGACACACTCATACATACACGACTCTCACAAACACTTTACATGATAAATGATACACGTTAAAGAAGACGAATATATACATTTGTGTAATTATCGACCTCATGCCTCTGTGTGCAAAAACAAAAAAAAAATAATTATAATAATAAAATAGCAAATTTTCTCGACACTAAAGCACAATGTGACGTGCGCGTCGAAAGGGATAGGAAGTGATAGAATATATATGCATAAATGCCATCAGTTATATTATAGGTTGAAATAGTTGTTTTTTAACGGGGGAATAATAAAGATTGTTTCTGGAAATAAGCCGAAAACTATGAGGGCAGAGAACGAGCAGAGTATATAACGATGAGTTTGAGGAAAGGGCAAAGAATGAAAGAGAGGGAGAGCAAGATTGAGAGAGAGAGAGAGAGAGAGAAGAGAGAGAGAGAAAAAATAATAACTTCCACGAATATTTCTAATAAATGTAAGCAGCTGGCTGCAAACTAATGGAATAATAATACAACCGCAGAGTTTAATTAATTATATAGTCTTTCTTCGCCGGTGGAGTACGATGAAGTATTGTACCATACATTCCTTTGGCTATAACGTAATGTTTAAGAACCCCACGTACATGAGAAAAACCAAACACACATAATATACGCAGACACACAGGATTTTTTTTTTCGGAGCCGCGAGATTTAGAGCGCGCGTGCGCCCCCCTCTTTCTTCGCCCTCTAAACATACATACATATTACACAAGCGCGCGCATTCTTTTTCTTCTCTCCGGTCTTTTTTTGCGTCCGCAAAACCACGTCAAGACGAGACGTCTCTTTGCCTTGCCTCTTTTTTTCCCGCGCAGTCGTCCCTTATAAAGCAGAAAAAAATCCGTGCGTCGTTAGCGACGCTGCTCTTCGCTCGTCTTTACATCCTCCTCTTCATCTTCTTTTTGCGCGCATGGTTATTAGACTTGCTCGCGCTATATATATACATCTATAGACGAAGCTCTGGCTGTCGCTATAAGGCCGAACGAATCTCGGGCGGAAGTTTTCACTGAGAATTCGTCGTTCTCTTCTTCTTTTTTGTTTTGTTTAAGATTCCAGGCGAGTTGTTACTCCTGAAAGATAACATTTCACTTGTCGCGACGAATGTATTGTTGCATACTTGTTTTATTGTCATTAATATCACCTGTTGAATTAGCGCTTCACGCGAATCCAAGTCACTGGGGGATTGCAATTTGTTGTACGAAGCTTTTTCCGAGCGAGAGATACGGTGAAACATTGCTCAGCCGGCCGAAAGTAAGCCATGTAGCCTCTAGTGTTAAAAGTAAAATTTCGACGGGCGACTAAGAGAGAAAGAAGGAGGAAGACGGAGAGTCCATTTTTCACTTGTTCTGAGCTTCGGAAAAAGCATTTCTCGTTGTTGCGCGCCTAGGAAAAGAAGCAGGGGCGCGCTAGAGTGTATACAGCAACATCTGGTGACACAGTTTTTTTGTGTCGCGCTCTAAAACGACGTTTTTAAGGGAATCACATTGCCCGAGATATTTTTTTTCTTTGCGCATATATACACGTACAAAGCACCGTCGCGTGTGAAGTCCGTTTATATTGTCGCTCTACCTGGTAAGCGGGCGCTCGTTACTGCTGAACCATTTTTTTTTTCCTTTTTTTCGCGCGAGTGCAAAGGAGGCCGCGTATATATATGCGGGGGGCGAACGCGGAGGGAAAAGAAAGGCGAAACGCTAGATATTCCACGTCTACGTGAATAAGTACGGACACGCTCGAGTAATAGAAAGGAAGAACTATACACATACATTCACTCACACACACACACACACTCACACACACACACACACTCGTATACACAGGAACACATGTTAGGGCTGTATAAAGATTAACAAAAAAGAACAAAAAAAGAAAACAAAAGAATAATAATGCATCGCACGGCACAAGGCTCTATTTAGGAAGAAAGAGAGAAAGAGAAAGAGCGAGAGAAAGAAAGATAGAGTTTCTATTTATTAGATGGCGCGCGTACGAAAACAAAAAGATATTTAAAAGAGGAATAATAAGAGTAATTAATGAAATAAAAAAAAAAAATACTAAGATAAAGTGGAAAAAAATCTCTATATTTGTTAGTTTCATCTGCCAAACGCATAACACATTACACTACATTATTATACATCTTAATTCGCATATAGAGAGGGAGAAATGAAAAAATTTAACGAAGTATATGATAGAAAAATGCAGAGCTCGTTTGTTGTAATTATATTATATATATATTATACACGAGATGAGGGACGCTATAAATATATATACATTACATCGCTGTTGTTTTTATTTTAATAATTTTTCGTCGGTCATTTAACGACAAGATCAGGAATCGAGATGTGGAATATATTAGATATATTATATAAATATATATGATGAGAGAAAGAGAGAGAAAGAGAGAGGGACAGGCATGTCCAGAGTACCGTTTACTATAATGTAGGCTTTTGAGCGAGGCAAAAACTAACGTGTTTAACGTGAAGAGAGAAATAGTTGAGAAAAAAAAATGATAAATAAGAGTTTATGAGAACGAATTGCACCGATGTAGTAACACGACATTGTGGAAAGGGGGAAAAAAGTATGAGGAGTTGTGTAAATTATACATTACGGCAACGTTTTAAAGGATAGAAAAAAGTGGAAGTGACGAAAAATGAAAAAAAAAATGACATAATAATTTAAGAACGACTCTTTGATATAATTAATTCGACATTCTAACCACATTTATTTGCATCCACAGATTGTTATTCTTTCATCATCCGTTTTATTCCATTTCAATGTTAAATAATTATAAACAAAGCAAAAAAAATAAACATAATATATTAACTATTTTCATTCATGAGAAATGCATCGTTACCTGTATGACAAGTGATCATAAGAGCATAATAAACAATCGCTCATTAAATGCATTCTGTTGTTTCTTCATTTCACGACCTTGGCCACAAACACCAACAACGTGTCCATCCATCCAGATGCCATCCAAATGCCATATAAAAAAATCCATATATATTATATAAATAATATAAATATATATTGTTGTATTATCTACTACTACTACTACTTACTACTACTATCAACTACTATTGCTACTACCACTACTCTTTCCATTAAGTTCGCTGCGCGCCTTTCTTCTCTGTCTTCTTCTGTTATTACGATCTTTTTATTTTAACCGGCCTCATCAAGTTGTTTGTACTCTCACACGTATTTACGCATTAATCTCAGCTCACTCGACGCGCCTCTTGTATATTTGTGTGAAAAACGCGCGAGACGAAAAACGCGCGTACGCGTGCGTGAGAGAGAGAGAGAGAGAAAGAGAGAGAGCGAGAGAGGGAGAGAGAAAAAGATATCTCTAAGAACGAAGAAACTACACAGCTTCGCGCGCCGATACATGTGTATAGATGTATTACGAATGCGCTGTGGAAAAATACCGAGGCATCGTCGCACCGATCGCGCCGTCGGTGAGAGAAAAGAATTTCTTGTTTTGAATGTTAATCTCACCTTTCTATATTTTTTTTCAAGCGTGTATACCCTCGTGTCTTTTAACGAAGGCTTGTAGATTATTTGAATATCTTTTTTTTTCTTCTGTTCATCTCGCGTAACCATTGTAAGGGATTATCGATGTTCTGTAGTTTTCACATGGTTTGTTTTCAATTTTAGTGCGTTAAGGCGATACGATTGTGGAATTGCATGGATTTCCAGCAATGTTCGTCAAATCATTCGGATCATAAAGTATTTGTAAACTTATTCTTTTTTACAGATTGTTTCGAAATATTTATTTTATTGATGAGAATTGCTGTTTTTATACGAAGCAGATATATTTTTTTAAGATTTTTAATTTTTTTATTTATAAAGAAATATAATCGATTCATTGACATAAATTATATTTGCGTCCATTAAATCAAACTTTTATTTTCATCTAAATTTTAATATTACAAATAAAAATACTTGATAGCATTATCATTTTACTTAATATCAAGTATAGACTGCTTCATTAAATTATATATTCTTTAGAAGATTTGCACAAGTTTTATGTACAAAAGAGTAATGTATCGCCTTAAAGTAATCAAAATGAATCAAGTATTAATAATTGTTGAGTATATTTAAAGAATGTAGAGATAATTATTAATAATTTTTGAAAGTTGTTTTATCTTATAATTTAGATTATGTTCACACAATATTAATTTGTATCTAGTTGAAATTAATTTACTTTTACAATTAATCACGTAGCTCATCGCGATTATACCGAAGTTATTTTATTTAGCGTTTAGTTATTCAAATTGATTAAATGATTACTCGCTATATAAACATATCATTGTATACTAAATTTCCGTGTATTAAGATATTATTGTTGTACAAATAATATATATTTTTATATATTTTTTTATATATCATTGAATACTTTTAAAATTTTCAGCAAAGTTGCCTTGCCTAACATCTCTTTTTTTTTTATAAAAAAAACTCAAATCAATTCATTTTGTAAATATTACATAAATGACACCCATTCGTTCATTAATTTTTTTATTATTTGCCTGGCAAAAGAGATGACTATAAAAAATGGTATAAAAGATTGTTAATGTTACCGTTGGCATTGTTGTACTGTTAAAAGCGTAAGCATACAAAAAAGATCGATTTTTCCTTTCTCTTACAAATCACATTGTCAAGCGTCGGTTTTTGTCGAAATTGGGAACGCAAACGAAACTGAAAAAAAAACGAACAAACAAGCGGCCTATGTCATATACTTCATAATTATTATGCTGCACGTCGCGGGTGGCAAACAATTAAACAAAGAGCAAATGCAAATTATTATTATTATTATTATTATTAATATAACATTGATATTCCCAATTTGGACGAGACTAGGTAATAAGGCGACGAGCATAATGCGTGACAAAATACATTGTGACGATCAAAGAATATTTTAAGAATAAATATTATTAATAAATGTAAAAAATGAAAGAGGAGGAATCCGCATGAATCGAGTATAAAATATTACAAAAGATTGTACAGATTATTTAGTTCGTAAGTGTTGATTTTCCTTTCCGCTATTCTCGCGCTGCACTTTAATAACTTCATTCTTCCCTTTTGAAATATAATAAATAATCAATAAATAAATAAATAATCGATTAATCGAATTAGTATCTCTAACATGAGGATACTGATTGCATGGCTCGATTTATTTATTTTTTTTTAGAATTGTCGCGTGAATATGACATTGAAATATCATTGAAAGATAAATGATAGATTAACTTCATTGGAGCTGTGAGTAAGTTACGAATTTATTCGAGAATGGGTTTTAGACGCGAATTTGACGTTTCGCGAGTTGTTGACGCGTAATGTTGTACTATTATTGTAATCGAGCAACAAAGTGAGAGAAAGAGAGAAAAAAAACACAAGAGATACAAATTAACAAGTTCGTGGTTCGAGCTTGCGTTCCGTCGGTATCCAATTTGACAAATGTTTCACAAAAGGTGCTGTCTTTCGACTAGTCAATATAGTTAAGTGTATGTATTTTTTATAAGGGAGAAAAAAAATACCTTTCAAAATAAAGACATTTATTTAATGAACGTCGAGATGATAATTTTGAAAAAAAAATATATTACACGAAATGAACGGAAACGCTGTTCTGCGAGATTTCAAGTGATGGTTTTCTCAATTGTTTCTTCTCGGCGTTTCAGGTGATTTTTATCAGTGACAATATTTTTATTGTATAAATTCATCGATGAATAATCGAAGATCGAAGAAAATACTGTTCGGTGAGTATTTCTTTTGTGATGCAAATGACGTCGATATATTCTTTTAGAAGAAAGCCTACTTTTTTAAAATAAAAAAAAATTAATAGAAATCTTGTAAAAAAACAATACGATGTATGATGGCAAATCCTCTAGAGCTCTCATTTTAGAGAGCAATATGTACAATTGTCAAAATAGAAATAATAATTAAAACAGTTTGAATGACTTGGCACTGTAATATGACACAAAATTTATTATTTCCTGTAAGCAATAAACATACACGATCACTTTCACTTACAAAATATTCTAATGCCTATCTATGCTTATAAAACGTACTGCATTTAAACTTGTAAGTATATGTAGCTAAGTAATATTTTTTCTATTATACAGGCTCACTTTTGTTCTTCCTTCCACGTATTCTCACGCATCCTTACAAAGTATTATCCGGATTATCTTTAGCTATCAAATCTACTTACGTTAGGTATCGCTTCAATAATTTGAAGAAATGGCATTTTTTTTCGCTATACCTTCGCACTCGACAGTCTATGCTTTATTTTTTTGTTTCTCATTAGATACCACAGTTTGGTTCTACCGATTAAAGACGCTTTAGCACGTCCCAAGGCTGCTACGCAGTTGTTTCGATATAAAACTATTTGAAAAAATAATGTTTTTCTATGTATGTTTTATTATTATTTTTTTATTTAAATAATGAAAAATATGGAAAGTTGAGCAGCATCAATCTGGAGGTACTTCGAGTGAGTAGGCAATTTTTACATCCTACGCTAACGTACAAAATATTTTTTATTAGTAAAAAAAACATCTTTCATTTGTTTTTTTACTAAATATAAGTATAGAATATAATGAAGTTTTTCTCAATATGTTGTGTTTTGAATATA
This sequence comes from Torymus auratus, assembly GCA_900474315.1. Taxonomy (NCBI): domain Eukaryota; kingdom Metazoa; phylum Arthropoda; class Insecta; order Hymenoptera; family Torymidae; genus Torymus; species Torymus auratus. The sequence goes on along the minus strand of UXGD01004600.1, from coordinate 2,090 downwards.
CAGTGAAATAGAGCAGAACTAGTTTTATAAAAAAAATGTGTATTCACTATTTGCTCGACAATATTATCGAATGACTCTCCATTACGTAATTTACAATGTCTGCATAAACAGAAGATTGAATGCTGCAATGACCATTTCCCGACTTAAAATAGTATTGATGTATAAAGTGACTTTATTTTTTCAAGTTGACTGGTACTAGTTTTCTGAAATAAACAGAAAACATGACGTTCTATTTTATTCTACAAGCTGTAGCGTCCCTTGACTAAATTTTTTTACAGTAGCTATAGTATAAAAAATAAAGAATACTTTTGCGTAAAAATATCAAAGCGAAAAATCGAATAGAAAAACTTTATTTCCCAAATATACACATTTGTGTGTAAAGATCATTGAAAAATTAGACAGCCAGTATAATGTATACTCTGTTTTTACTTTGCTATCTGCATAATAGTTTTTCATTCTTCATACTCATTTTAATAGCATAAAAATATTTTTTTCTATTATCAAAAGCAGTTTATTATGGAACAAAAAATATTTTGTACTCTTTGTTATCCAGTGGATATTATGGCATAGTTTTTAAACAGCATATTTCTTTATCGATTATAATTTTGTCTCAAACCGACATTATTTATTGTTGTAGACAAGAATTTTCATTTTCTTGGTTTTTGTTGTCATTGACAAACCCGGTGTTCACACAAACACAAAATTAATTTTTTAGTAAAAAAATATATTTAACCATCAAAAAGCATAAAAACTTAAATATTTTATGGATAAATAACAGAACCTATTTGAAATAGGTTAATAAATTTTATAAAAATTTTCATCGAATTTCAGATTACAAAAATTAAAAACAATAAAAAAAATTGGCCAGCATTTGTATTGACTAATCTAACTTCAAAAGACTTTGATAATTATTTGAAGCAAAACTAAGTCATCAAAATAAGGAATACAAAAATAATATATTCATACTACTATTTGATGTTCTGTCGTGGTTTTTAAGCGAGGAAAGGCGATCCATAATTTTGTTAAAATAGGCCTAATTTTTTGCGTGATTCTTATAGTTTTATGTTTTTCGTTTCGAATAAGAACCATAAGCAAAATTGATACAAGAAAGTAATTTATACATTTGAAATATTTAACTATGTAAAAGCATCATTTACTGCCAGAAAACTAGCAATAAATAGTTTTTTAAATAAATATTATTTTACTTTTATAAATTATTGCACAGATTATTAGAAAATCTAAGTATAATATCTCGGTGTAGCATACAAAAATTAGAAGATAAAAATTAATTTCTCGTTATTATATATATAATTTCACTCATAGTTCTGAACCTCATTTCATTTAGAAAAAATGTCCTTATTGCCAGCCGCATGCACCTTTAGTCATTCGTAAAACCACGACGGAATCGCAGACCACCGCGTTTCCGTTCTTCCAACGTGCTTAGAAGAGAAACAGGGTGGTCTGCCTCGCTTGCTATTTGGTCGCCTCGGGCGGACAGTCGGGCTGATTGTTAGGGTGAGCGGCCGTGAAGGCAGGATGATTCTCCAGGTTGCGATCTACTCTTAGGATGGTCGGGAACGGTCGCAGGTCCACGTGAAACCTTCGCGCGTTGAATATCTGCGGCACCAGGCAACAGTCTGCTAGCGTGATATCGTCCCCGACGCAGTACTTCCCAGCGCTGGACGACAGCAATTTTTCCACAGCTGCGGCATAAAATGATTATGTATTAGCATTCTTTTATTAGTAGATCTTTTTGAATTATTGTATTAATTGTGGTGGCTGGATATTTAATATTTTAACTTACATTCTACAAAAATCAAAGTTTTTTTTGTAGAATGAGATTGTATTTGTTTACAATATTTATTTGAATAGAAAAAACTTCACGATTTCAATTAGTAAAATAATAATGAATTTTAATTTAATTATGAGTTGCAATATAATAAATTAAATTCAATATATATGAAATAAAAGTTAATATTATTAATTTTTAACTATTATTATGAGAAAATATTTATCTTTTTAATTTTAAAACACCAAATTTAAATCAATTGTAAATTATTGAATTTTTTTTTTTTTTTTTTTTTTTTTTA
>UXGD01004599.1:0-16617 GCA_900474315.1 Torymus auratus | reverse complement strand
GAATCAAGTCCAATCCACCTGGATTTTTCAGATCAAAAATCCAGGTGGAAATCCAGCTGGATATTTTCAACAGGGATAAGCTCAGGAAAATTAAAGTTTGGCTATTCATGAAGACATCTCAGATCCTAAGCTGGAATTTGGTATTGGGCACATCCTCACTTTGTGATTGGTTAGCCAGGATATAAAAAAAAAGCTCTGAATCTCTGATAAATCATATCAAAGTTGTAATTTTGAGGTTAGAGTTGTATAATAATATTGAAATTCAGAGTTAAAATAATATCAGTAGACGTATAGAAAATAATTAAGAAGAAAAATATAATTACCAAGAAAATAATCTATTTGTGATAAATAATTAGTTTATTCTTAATTGGGTGTAAGATATTCCGGAATAATCTATACCTACATCTGCTTCTACTTCTTATGATCTGCACGACTATACTCACATCAATAATTATTTGATAACACTTGAACAGATATACAGAAATCGTTAAAATACATGTAAAGTACAGTTATCATTCAATGTCGCGTATCTAAAAACCGGTAAAGCACTGCTATGACTTCATGAGCGAAAGAAAATGGAACTTGCCTTATACTGTCCTATACATAATGGGCAATTTCCATGAATCATTCCAATTATCCATCGTTCCTTGTTCTTCAGAGATTCGAACCCGAGAGCTTTAGGTTACGAGTCCGAAGCGCTACCGCTGGGCGCTGAGCCACCGTGGCTCTATATATATACACATATTTCGGCAAATTTTCGATTAGCCCGCGAACACAGGATATTTTGAATTTATAATATGAGCGCGTTAAATCTCTAAGCACGCAAGATTTTGAAAACATTTATTAAATAATAATACAATTTTAGGTTTTAAAAGACACTATTGAGATAACTTTTAAGGTGGTTCTATGGGCAGATATAATATAATTTTTTTATAGCCGAGGAAGGTGCGCAGGAGGCGCGGCCCCTATACCTATTGGTCAGGGGTCCGTACCACGGATTTAGCTAAAACTTTTGGATAGGTTTTTGGATATAGAAATATGAAGAAAGCTGCAATATTAGATCCTAACCCTCAAAAATACTATAGTTCTGGGCACTTTTAGCTTAATTTTGAAAAAAGTCTTGGGAAAAAAAAAAATTTTCTTAAAACGGCAACTATTTAACTTTAGAAAGTCTTAAATATCACTTCAAGTAGAGAAAATAAAACACGTGAAAATGAGCTTTCATTTTTTTTAAGAAAAATGTCGACATTTTTTAATCCTTAAAAAAGTAAATGAAAGCTCGCTTTCTCTAGTTTTATTTTCCCTACTTGAAGTAATATTTAAGACTTTCTAACGTTAAATAGTTGCCGTTTTAAGAAAAGGGGTTTTTTCAGGACTTTCTTCAAAATAAAGCTAAAACTGCTCGGAACTTTAGATTTTTTTAGCGTTAGGGTCTAATAACATAGCTTTCTTCATATTTCTATATCTAAAAATCTATCCCAAAGTTTTAGCCGAATCCGTGATCCGGACCCCTGACCGTCTCCTATACTTAGTTAATTTTAAGAATTACGATTTTAGTAGGTATACTACTCTGATTTTTATGGAGTACTGTTTTGGCTTACGAGTATAAAGTGAGGCCATTCATTTCAATTTGATTTATAAAAGAAATCATCATGGATACGACCTAAAACAGAATATTTATCGTAGTCGCGACTTGTATTCGTTTTCAGTATTTGTTTATCACTACAATGACTTCAGAAAATTTGTTCGTTATTGGGAATTCTAAGCGTCTACTCAATGCACTAAATGCGAGTTTTTATTGTATAATAATTTGATTTTTCTTTTAACAAAATATAAATAGGTCTAAACTTGATCAAATTATTCGAACTTTATTAAATAAGTAGCAATATGTATATTTTAATATAACTAAAAATGGTAAAATTAAATTAAAATAAGAAACCAGTATTTTGTGAGTAATTTATTTTATTTTTAAAATTATTTTATTTAAGTTTAAGACGAAGGTTTGCTCAGTATAACACTATAAATATAAACTAAATTTATATTCATTTGACAATACTTGCACGAGCAGTGATTGTAAAATACAATGCTTTTCATCATACAAGCTACAGAAAAGTTTTTTCTAAAATAACGCCGAAGAATAGGTTTTCCACTAGCATCATTGGAATTTTGCTTTGAGCTTCTTTTCAGATCGTATAACGAGGAAAAGTTTTGGAAGAGTATAATTAGAAATATTATACCAATTGAAGTCCTACTTCAAAAATTTGATATTTACAATTAGATTGCAAGGCATTTTCGGTTCATACATTCCTAATCAAAAGATATAAATGGTAGTAAAGAAAATACAAATGTCAGAAATTATTGTAGCGAGTGTATTTGATTGAATTCCCGGTAAAGTGTAAATATAATTATTTTAATATTGTATCAAATTAAAGTATCACAATTTATATCGTTATCAAAAAGATAAAATTATTCATAGCTACTTAGAATATACAAATTCACTATAGCAAGAACTATAAAATTTATAGTTAATGCCAAAAGTTCTTTCTCCAAAATTAATTTTGGTCCCATTATTTTTTTCTTTTTTCGTTTTTTACAAAACAATGCCTGATTCACAAACTTAATACTGCAAACAAATACACAACAAACTACAAAGACAGCATCAATCAGTTCCTTTGCTAACGAGAACAAAGTAATCCACTGTAAAAACACACACCTGGCATCAATAAAATTTATGATATTATATAATAATCTCATGACGGGACGCTCACGCTTCAAATTATATCCTTAATTTTCATGTTAACATTTTCAACAATGTGTTTATGAAAGCGTTACATTTACAAGAGCGAATAACGCTAAAGTATATATCATCATTTTGGTGTTTCACTTTCTTAACAAAAAAGATTTACAAAGGTTTCAATACAAGCAAATATTTACAAAAACATTATCTAACGTTATTACAATACTTAATTACAAATTTTCTAGTTAAATAATTACCAATACAGGACACAAATACCAATCACCAGCTGTTTTACTATTAAATCCCAACTAAAAATGTTTGACAAAATCAATCAATTATGCTTATTATTTGAACTTGCTTAGCAACATTTTTAATCGACAAAAATGCTGTTAGCAAGTTTAAAAGTTATATATAAAAAAAATCGTATTTACAAATTAGCAATTTTAGTACTTTCTTGCCAGTAGTAGCTTAGCATATCTGAATACTTTAGCATACAAAATTTAATTCATCACTAGACATTTTTGGAAATCACAAAAGATCGACTTCAGTATCATATTTCTTTCTTATAAATATTTTTTTAACGATATATTATGTCACGTTTTGAAGATTATCTACTTAAATTAAAAAGCGTAACAGTCTTTGTCGACTTTCAAGTGCCTTCCAGACCGTTAAAATATATGTAAATATTCCTCATAAATGATTTGGAAGATCAGTTGGAACTTTATCTACGAAATTTGCTGGAAATTGGTCTTTTCTACCTTGACATTCTCCATACAGCCACTCATCTGATATCCTCGCGAGTACCTTAATCCTTGCTCCTTCCTGTTAAGAAATTAATCATTATAAAAAATAATAGAACGAAACATTATAAGAAACATTTTTGTCATCGAGAAACAATTATCTTCATTTCGTGATCTTACCTCCAATGATAAATCGTCACCAGTCTCTGCTTTAAACGAATACAGTGCCGTGACAATGTTTGTAGGTAATCCCGGTAAAGGATTTTTAACGTCAACAAAGTTAACGGGAAACATTCCTTCCCGACTACCTACTCGCCCCTCCATCCAACTATCATTTATCACCTTGGTCAGGTAAACGATGTCGCCCTCCTTCAAATTTAGGTCACCTGGTTGAGTTGCCGGAAAATCATAAAGAGCTACTCCGTAGGGCCGTTGAGAGTTTTCCTGCAATTTACATTAAAGGACTTATCTACGAGCTTAATTAAACGCTAATTTTATTTTTAAAATACTCCAATTTCCCACAGAAAATCATTTCAGCTATTTTTTATCTAAAGAAAAAAGTTCTAATAAAAAAAAAAAAAAAAAAATCAAAGATAAATTGATATAACAAAATACTTTTGTTTCGTAATCGAACAACTATACTATATGCATAGAAAAACGCATTTTTATATTTTCATTTAACAAATCTAGAGAGTAAATCAAAAGAAAAAAACTTAATTCAACCAAGTGAAAGTCTCGTTGATCCAAGATCTTAAGTCGTACAGCTTACGCGGAAAGGAAACCTAAAATTAGAATTAGACTGAAGCGCAAACGAGGCCGGCGCCGGAGCCTTTTTCTTTCTCGCGTCTTGATTTAGTAAACAAGCCACTCACACATTGCCCGCGACTCACCACTAAACCGTCTTCCAAGCCGGCGATGTATTCTGGCGGCGGCGGGGGCGGTGGCACCGAGGGCATGGGAGGCGAGCCCTTGCCGCCGATCGTATCGTCGTCGTCGTCGTTCCAGCAAGTGGCCGTTGGATCAGGACTTGGCTGCCGCTCCAGCTCAGTCTTGGGCGTGAGCCGAGGTGCGGACGAGTAATTGTTGGAGGCAAATGAGGACTTGAGAGCAGGACTCGGCTTTGGCGCAACGTCCTTGCGCAGCGGCTTCGCCCGTATTATCGTCGGCATGGTGAAAGGCTTGGGCGCAGGTGGCTTCGCCGGCTGCTGGACAGCGTCGAATGGACTCGTGTCGTTAAACGCGAAGAAGTTCGACTCGCCGATCTCCTTTATCGGCTGGCTGTAACTGCTCGTCGACCACTGGAACAGTGAAATTAGAATGGTTGCGTGTCAAAGCTTTGAAATTGCGAAATCATCTTTTTTTATTTTTAACGTATGTGTGTTAATTTAATACCTGCTGGTTACTCGTCTTGCTAACTGTATTGCTCGTCGTGGAAGTTTCCAGAGATCCAAAGGGATCCTGACTACAGCTGACCCTCCAGGGGTCGTTGAACGCGTTCTTTTTGTTACTGGACAGATTTCCGAAGAAGTCAAAATCGTCCTCAAAGGCACTTTCAGTCTGAGAGGTGCTTCCACTGCTTGTGAAAACAGATGGATTGGAGTTACCATCACTGCCAAAACTGTCTACGCTAACCCCATCGCTACTGGATCGAGTTGTGAAAGTTGGAGAACCAGGTGGACTCAAGTCTATCAAACAAACACTGTTTGAATCTGTCTTCATTGCTGATAGTGGCTGGAATGTTGTGCGACTAGTGGACATTGTACTTAAACTTGTTGTAGAGCTGGTCAATGTATGTTGTTGATGCTGCTTTGATCCCCTTCTTCCAAAGAGATTCGTTAAAAGTTCTGTAGGCCTAGCCTTTAAAAGAATTTAAAATGTTTAAATAGATCATTAGTCAAGCTAAAAAAAATTCTAATAGAGATATACTTACTGGTTTCTTTGGTTTTTCTTGATTATTTACACTTTTTATTGGAAATTTTGGGGGAGGTGGTCGAGGAGGTGGTTTTTTCTTTTGAGGTACTTGCAATGAAGAACCAAAAAGATCATTACTGAAATATAAAAATATTAATTACCATTATTTATTACCTTTAGGTTGTTATATATGAACATTCAGAAAAAAAAGCAAACTAAAATAATTGGATACGCATTTGTAAACATCATTGTGACTTGAAGTCATCCGAAACTGTTCATAGACTTAAGATATGATTTTGGCAATACACAGAGAATTGAAATAATTCGACTCATCAAATTAACTTATCAGCACTAAGTAATAACAAACAAGCTTAATTAACTTGCAAAAAATAAAAGCAGAACCAATTTATAAATTAAGTTGCAATATAATTAATCCAATCTTTCTTTTACAATATATTAATCACCAACAATAGCTACCCAACCAAAAAATCAACAAAAGGATCGAATTAACACATCACAAGAAGACTTTGGCTTGCTCACTGCAAGCGCATATCTCAACCAAAATCATAATAAAGCCAGTTTTGCAATCACGGCAATGCCCCATGATGTAACTCTGTTTGCTGCTGCTAATTTTTGAAAACCTACGCAAGCAATCACTCTACCGCATCGACAAACCATTACATAAAGAAAAAATCGTTGCCTCAGCGTCTGCAATTGCCCACTCTCTCTGTCTCTCTCCCTCTTGCAATGAGACTCCAACAAAGTGTCCTGCAACACGACAGTGCTGCAGCAGCAAAAATAGCCAGCCGCCACAAAGGAAAACATACAGAGAGACAGAGAGAGAGAGTGAGAGAGAGAGAGAACGAGAGTCAATCAATTGCGCGCAATCGAGTCAATCGACGTTTAAGTATATAAAAGCGTCGGGCGCTCGTAGCAAGATACATATACACATCTACATACATTGCGCACGAGGAATCGCGATCCCGTCGCGGAAGAGAGAAGACGAAAGACGCGCCAAGGCCACGAAGGCGGAAAAGAAAGTTGCGGCTGCTCACCTGCTTCCCCAAACGTTGCTCACGCTACTGCTCGAGCTGTTGTTCTTCTGCTGGCCGTCGACAGGCGGCCTCGGCGCCGCTCTCGTCGGTATCCTCATCTCCGTGAGTAGGTCCATGTCACTAGGCAGGCAGCTGTCGTCGTCGTCGTCCCTTTAAACCTCAGCCACCTCGACGTCGAGGTTATAACCGGATCCCTTTAAGGGTCCCGTGGAGTAGATAGCTGCCAAGAGAGACGAGATATATATCGCTCGTTAGTCGTTATTGTTTTTTACAGAGCAGAGGGAGGGAGAGAGAGCGCCAGCTTATGCGGGGGGAGACTGGGAGAGACAAAAGGATTGCTCCGAAATGAAGCTCGGAGGAGAGGAGAGCAACAGATGGACTGCAAAGGATATATATATGTATATTTCGAAGGAGCGCGATTGTCGTGACTCACTGGTTGGGGGAAAAAAAAAAATCGGAGTTTATACCTGCCATTCCTATAGTACGCACCTGTCGCGCCTTGTCGACGATATCCTCCAAAAACACTACTCTCTATAACACACTATGTACACAGGCGCGCGGCGAAGCCTCGAGAACGAACGGGAAGACGACAACGATGTGCACGCGAGGAGGCGTATATATTCACGATAGCGCGCTTATCACTGCGGAGCGCGCGCGCGCGAGCGCTACTCTACTGCGTCGTCGTCGCGCGCGAGCCGCCCACCAAAGACGTCAGTGCCTCAGTGGAGAGAATGGCACACGCGCTCGCTCGCCTCGCTAATTGACAGTTAACGCCGATAAACGCTCGCTCGGTCGCTCGCTATATGGTGTGCATGTAAGTATGCGACTGGGGCGAGAGGTGGGGATTTAAACTCTCTGTACACTAGCGCTCACCTGTCCTCCCGTCGGCGGCCATCTTGAGCGACGTATCGCAGAGAGCGGCAGAGAGCGACCGTTGAATGAGAGCGGTTGCTGCGCGTGTGTGAGAGAGAGAGAGAGATGCTTTGTTGTGTGTAGGTATGGCGATGATTAGGGAGGGAGGGAGAGAGAGATAGAGAGAGTGCTGTGGACTGTGGAGTGGGAATTACTTCATCGCCGCGCCGAGGTCGTCGTGTGAAAATGAAACGCACGCTGGTCGGTTTTTTTCTCGCTTTTTCCGTATAAAGGACGGTGGGATGGTGTATAGATATATAGACAAGAAAGAGCGACAGAGAGATAGAGTTAGCGATCACAGCGAAGGAGATCGTGAATGTATAATAAACAGCGAACGTGAGCGAGGATTTTTTTATTAGCACGAAAAAGATGATTGTACGACTGATGGTTTATAATTTGCGTGACTAATGAAAGAGTCGATATGTGCTTACGTCTTTTTTTGATAAGCGCTTTCGAAAAAATGATGAATGTTGGATTTCTTTTGCGAACTGTACCTACCAGAATTGACACCTATGTAGTACCAGTTTTATACTTGGAATAGAAAATTTTTAAGAGCATCATTGCTACCTATATAAATCTTTTGCGCAGAAGTTGCGCGGGATGCGAAGACTCGCGGAATATTATATGTATATATTTGTGTACGAGATTCGCGCGTGCGGCGCAGATAAATAACGGGTTTACGCCCACTGGCAGAGACAGCCAGAGAAAAAGAGAGACAGAGAGAGCAATAAAAAGGTCCGTTTATTCATTTGCATAAAAAGCACATAGTATAATGAGCGTGATTCGCCGCGCGCTCCTTTTTTAACGATTTACAGAACCGTCTACTTCTAAGATAGGTTTGATGGAAATTTTGGCTTTAAAATGAGATGCGAAGTAAGCGCAATAATTATGGTTCGAGAGTATAAGATTAATGAAATTAAGTTTTTATTCATGAGAATCCTTATTATCGCGATCGAGAATCGGGAGAATGTTGAAAAGTTGGAAAGATATGGATCTCGGACTGTCCGCTCCGAAACCACTTGTTGGTCGCAGTCTGTAACGAACATGTCCATTTCTGAAATAATGAAAGTCCCCGTATTTTAATTAATATAAGTAGATATAACTTGTGTTTTGCTGAGTGCTTATCGACTCATTATTTCGTTGAGGTTTTAAAATAAGCCAATGTTTTTAAATCAAAGCAATATTATGAGAAATACTAATTGGCTTTTCATGTTTGAAAGACATTATAATTACTAAAAGTACAGTACCTGCGGCGTATATATGTTTAGACACGTGTAGAAAATTGCATTTTTATCTGTAAACACGGTCGGTAATTATAGTAATAATGAAAGTAATTATAGATTATGTATGTAATATTCGAAAACTTCGAAAAAATTAAGAATAATTAACTTAAATACGATACTCAAATGAGTTTTTTATATAATATAAATCTAATTTATTTATCATAAATGACGAAGATAATTAGTACGTATTGCAAAATTTCAGAACGGTGGTACGGCAGGAATCTGCTGTGATATCGCACACAAGGTGGTTAGGTGGCTACTACGGACTACCAGAAGCATAAGTATATATATATATTGCAAAATTTCAGAATGGTACGGCAGGAATCTGCTATGATATCGCACGCAAGGTGGCAACTACCAGAAGCAAATAGTTTTTTGATGAATAATAAACGAAATAACGGTTGGCGGCATTGCTTATCGATTTCCCGTGTGCTACTCGTGTGCTGCGTCGGACGCGCGCTTACCCGCTTAGTCGGCGACTTAACCTTACTTTGTCAGAGTCGTTCACTAATTTTTGCAAAAATATTTGTAATATTTTTATTTATTCTCCTCTTGTAACTTGGCATAACACTTCAAAATGTAAGTATCGATTTAAGTATGCATAAATTCGTTAATGGTTTTACGTACATCACGTATTTTTCACATAAACAAAAACATGTAATTCACTGCTTTGCATGCAAGTAACAATTTACGGTTGTAATAATTGTAATTCAATTTTAAGGTCTGCTCTCACAAAACCAAAGTCAGAGATGACCCCCGAAGAGCTAGCCAAGAGGGAAGAGGAAGAATTCAACACAGGGCCACTGTCCGTTCTAACTCAGTCTGTTAAAAACAACACACAAGTCCTGATAAACTGTAGAAACAATAAGAAGTTGCTTGGCCGTGTGAAGGCCTTCGATAGGCATTGTAACATGGTGCTAGAAAATGTCAAAGAAATGTGGACGGAACAACCAAGAACTGGCAAAGGAAAGAAAAAAGTATGCATTAATTTTCTTCATATAATTATTAATTTTGTTTCCAAAATCAATTATTTAGTTAATTTAGATTTACATATTATTCTTCTTAAATTTAACTGATATTTTTGAATAAGTAAAATATTTCAAATTATGATATATTTCATAAAGTAAAATAATATTAAATTTTAAGTAATGATTTAAAAATTTTAAAGTAATTATATTTTCCAGGCAAAACCAGTCAACAAAGACAGATTTATATCCAAAATGTTTTTAAGAGGAGATTCTGTTATTCTGGTAGTTCGAAATCCATTGGCTACAGCTTCAGGAAAATAACGTCAATTTATAATATTTAAATTAATTATAAAAATAAAATAAAAAATAGGTATAAGTGAAATTTTTTAAATAAATTCTAATTCCTTCACAAAAAAAAATGTTTTTATTCAGATTCCAACACGAAATTATATATTTAATTAAGGGAATTAATAATAAGTGTATAAAAATTATACGCAGAAGTAGACTCCTTAATGTAGTACATGTTATCTTAATCCTTTTCTGCAATGGTAGTTAAGTGTTTATCGATTTCTGCTTCTTTTAAAGTTCTGAAATAAAAAAAAGAAAATTTTTATTTTTTTTATCAACATTTATATTTGTATTGATAAGTGATATATTACATGTAATAGTTAATGAAGCTAAAGGAACTTTTTGCTGACACTGTACATAATAGAAATTTAATTATATTAATAAAGTAAAGAAATAGTACACACCTGAATTTTGGATTATCCTTGGAAACAACACCAATTTCAAGTTCAGTAGGCTTAAAATCAACAGATAAAACTGTTGACAAGCAAGTAATTGCCAATTGAATAGTTTCATCAAAATCATAATTTTGTTTCTTCTTCAGTTTTTTTTCAAGATACGAATTAGCCTCAGTATGCTTCGTACCAGCAGACACTGCCCTGTATCCACAGAAATAACCTGCTGGATCTGCTTTGTAAATGCAAGGACCTTTTTCACTATCATAAGCTATCAACATCATAGAGCAACCCAGTGGTCTCATTTCAGCATTTTGTGTGTAAACTTGACTGATATCGGCTACCCTTCTGCACAAAACATCAACTGGAATTTCATATCCATACTTGTACTTATAATGTGCTGCTTCATATCTTGCTCGTTGTACTTGAGACTTGCTATCAGCTATAATTAATAAATATTTTTCAAAACTGCACTAACCATTTTGCAATAAAATATTAAAATTGAATAAAAATTTTCTTTTATCAAAAGCATAAATTTTGAATAAACCATTTTGAATTTTAATAATAATAATTAAAACATACGATGTATAGCTTTATGCTAAAAAATTTCTATTATATATATATATTCATCACTAGAAAACTTACAAACACAACAGAAATGAGTGCCACAAAAATTAACTTATCCCTGGTCAATTAAAAAAAATAAACAAAGTGAGTCCATCTATGCGAGATCTTACCAATCATTCCAGTCATAACGCAACCAATATGATCCGTGATCTGGAAAACATGGGTCATCGTGGAGGCGTCCAGGAGCTTATCCTGCAAAAATATCAATCAGAATTATCAAAACCCATTCCAAAGCAGAGGTCAACAATTTCGAGGTTATCCCAAAACTCCGATACTCACGGGTACTTTCTTCTGCGTGGCGAAGACGGCAGAGTCGACGCCCTTGACGGCGACGGACGTGAGACCGCCCTGGTTGATGGCCTTGAAGGCATACTCTGCAGAAATACGAGCCCTTTTAGAATTTCGCGTCTATACATGACTATGTGTGTACCCTCGAAAAAGTGCAGATCACGCCGTGTCATGCAAACCACCGGCGCGTCCGGCGCTTTTTAACAGGTTAGTAGAATAAAAAAGGGCAAGTGTCGCACACGGGCGGAAAGCTTGTGAGACGAGGATTACGATTATGAGGTACTTGCCTACTTGGTAGAGACGGCCCTCCGGCGAGAAGATTGTGATGTGCCTGTCAAAGCCAGCGCTGCTACCCCGCGACATGTTTGCCCAGTGAGTACTGAGTAGTGGCCTAGTGGCGCCTTCAACTCCGTGATGTATAACATCGCGCTGCGAAACTTGTAGGTATATCTATTATTATTATAATGTGTAAGTATTTATACCTACCAATTTAAAAATTAAGCCATAATAACTAAGATACCTTATTTTTTCTAATATTATCATTAGCCATGAAACCTATTTCAAAGTATACATAATACATAACATTAATTTTGAGCAAATATAAAGTTTATAGATTTAATACTTTAAAACAATATTTATTAATATCAGAAAAGGCAAAGAGTATTGAAATTCCAAAATTTGTAGTTTTTAAAGACAGTTAAACATACATTAGAATTTTTTTATGAAAATGAAGATAAATTGATACCTATTGTATAATTTTAAATATAGGTGCACATACATAAAAAATTTATTATAAAAAATTTGCAGTAAAGAAACACTTGGTATTTAAAATAATTATATTGATATTATTTTTTTATTTAGGTGAAAAATGACAATACATTTCTACAAGGTAAGAAAATTATAAATTTTTATTAATCTTTATTTACAAACTATTTACATCAAGGTGCATTTAGGGATATTTGGGGTGATGTGTCTTCTGCTTTCTTGTTATAAATTTGCATTTCAGCAACATACTTTTCTTTTGATCTTTCATACATATCATAATATACCTGTAAAAATAGAAAACAATATCAAGTCTCAGCTTCTAATATAAATTTACAATTTATAAAATTAAATGTCATTTGAAACATTCATTTACCTTTTTATCTTCTGAGCTGAGTGATTTCCATGTAGTTGCTAGCTGTCTTGTAAGTTCCTGTTTGCTGGGTTCAGGTTCACCAGCAAGTCGCTCCATTACCCGAGGTCTTTGCTCCTGACAAAACTGGAAAAATGGATTGGCTGGTCTCTTTGGGGCATTTGGATCGGCCTTCTGTCCTTTCCTCTTGGTCCCCTTTTTGGGCTTCTCTTCCTTTGTGTTACTTGCAGCAGACTTTGAGCCCTTCTCTTGCTTTGGAGTAGTTTGGAAAACACTATTCTCCTCTAGCACTCCCATTGGTGCCTCTCTCCATTTATCTCCATGCTGATCGAGTCTGTTTATCAAGAATCTGCAATTGTCAAAAAGAACTCATTAATTTAAGCAAAATGTTACTGAAAAAACTTATAGATGCAAATGCACGTAAAGACGACAGATAATCGAACCAGCTGAACTTAATCTCGCGCCAACATACTTTTTCTCCTTCTTGACACGCTTCAGTAGCTTCCTGGCCTGCTGGATCCGATGAACCAGTCGCTCGTTGTCCTACAACAAAAACGTGAATTTCCATATAAAAAAAACCTCGTGACAATAAGTACACCTATCGAACAGTGTAAACAGACCTGCTGCAGGACCTCGCAGCGCTCGGCGAGCAGCTGAAACTTCCTCTTGTAGATGTCGATCTCCTCTTGCTCTGCATCGTAATCCGAGTCGTCCGACATCGCCGCAGCCATCGCTTACTCTGCTAGTCTCTGCAATTAAATTTTCTCTCCCATTTTTCGACTATTTTCAAGATACGAGTGTCAGTGTCAGCCGATTGAGCCAAACCATCATGGGTATCATCATCTCATGGATCATCGACGGCACGACGGCACACCAACGCAGACGCTTTTTCGACTGCCACGGAAGGTTAGATTAGTAGACCAATGGACGACGCGACAATCTGATTGGTTCGATCACGCAGCTACTTCTGCTATTATATATATGATGATAGGTACGCATGCACATTGCACATTTAATTTGAATTTAATAAAGTTAAATATTACTTTTTTTTTATTTCTTACACCTGATGATAATGGATAATAAAAAAGTTGTTTTTAACAAAAGTTTATGTAGAAATAAATTTAAAAAAATGTATCTTTTTCCATAACTAGTAGCGTTATTAGGGCATTAATGCATGCATTAAATAAGTAGGAACTGATCAAGTTTTATTTACGTAAAATAAGATTAGGTATATTATTATTAAAACATGAAAATAGATGTGAAAAATGTTCTATCTTCTTACATTTTTCAACAAAATAACACGCTTTGTCCGTAAATTCAATTTTCTGCCAACCGATCCGACTGACTGCACTGACAACATAACAATGAATATATACTTACTAGCGTTAAATGGCGCGCGTAGCGCTCTATTCATCTTTTGTTATCACAAATTCGATATTCGATTGCGCTTACATATTCGATAAAACGATAGTTCTCGAATAGGATACCTCTTTTGCGCATGCGCAATGCGCGTGATCCACGAATTCAAAATACGTCTTCCTCTTTCTCTCGCATCCTACCTATACTATACCTACCTATGGGCAATATATAAACAAAAGACACGATCGCTGTTTATCGCCCTTCGAATGCCTTTACGCGCTGTATGTAAAACAAAAGTAGCACACAACAAAACAAACGGGCAATCGGAGTGTTGAAACAAACTAGAAGCAAGTTTAGTCTTATATATACTTTGCGAAGTATAGAGGTAGAGGTAAACGTGCAGTCGCGTTTTATCGCAGGGGAAGCGGGTTTCCGTGCTTATCTGATAAACTTCGCACGAGCTCCCGGTAAGAAGGCGTTCCGGGCTCAGTGTACGATCGGCCGTTCGTTAAGTGAGATCATAAACAAGTAAAGTACTTATAGCACTTATTAGCGTATGTGTCTATGTGACGTGAGCCATTGTTCCTCCAACTAGGTATGCGTGTGTGAATCCCCCAGTTTCGTTCGGCTAACTTATGCAGCCATGCCAATATTCGCTGACTTTGGTATTTTGTTTTTGCATCGTCCTGTGCGCGCATAAATGTAGGTACATTACTGTATTCGAAGTAGATGTTCCTTTGTGTCGGAACTAGATTACATTAAGATGGAGTGGACAGACAGCGAGGATTTCGCCTTGAAAGAACTATTCCAGTTGGACTACGAATTAATGGAAAATCTCGAGAAAATATCAGATGATGGCGATCGGGCTGTCGAACCGAACTGCCGCATGCAGCCGCAGTTGGATGATTCTGTACTTGATGACAGTGAACTGACTTCTATCGAGCTCAACTGTAACGCGAAGCCGCAGTCTGAGTCGACTGATTCGCTATCTGTTGATGGCGAACAAGAGTTTGCCGAGACGAAATACAGTATGCAGATGCAGTCGAATGATTCGCTGGAACTCGTCGAAGAGATATCCGTTACGCAGGGTTCCATGAGGTATAATTCAAATTATTTTTATTTGCTGGATATGTTTCCGAACATAGACGTACGATACATCAGGGAAATTTGCATCAAACCACCATTTGATAAAATTGATGGCGATCTATTAAATATGCTGATTAATCACCTGCTTGGTTACAATGATAAGTCTAATCAAAGTTTTGGTAATGACATGCATGTTGATGAAGGGGAAGTTCATCAAAATGATCTAATGGAAACAGAGATGTTAGCAAAATTGATTGAAGAAGAAGACCAAATGAACGAGTCAGTTATGAATGACAGAGTACTGTCTGAGATGCTTGAAATTCAGGAAATTGAAGCAATGGAGCAACAGGAAAGAAATGAAGCAAGTCTGAATGAACAGCTCTTTTGTGAGTTTCTTGAAAAAGATCAAGAGCTTGTAGAACAAAAGGCCAAAATCGTAGAAAAAATTTTACCTGATATTGATCCTCATTATTTGAGGCAGTTCATTAAGGAAAATAATGAAAATTCAGAGTCACTCAATGAATTTGTTGCTTCAATGCTTTCGATTAAGGATTATAAGAAGAGAGGTGAACATTTTGCAGAAAAAAAGAAAATGGAAAATACTCGACGATATGTAACTTGTTTTGATGTTAAAGAATTCATCAGACTTTTTCCAGAACCCTTTATATATTTTGAGAATAAGGAAAGAAAATGTGCAAAGCATGAGAATGCAATAAATTTTTTATTAAACAGATATCTCAACTGCCCTGTGAGTTAACATAAATGTTTCTTTTTTAGATATATAAATAATATACATTAATACATTTACAAAAGAATACAATAAACTACCTATGGAATGAATAATTTATATACAAGATAGTTTTTTTATACCAAATAAAATTTAAGACATTAAAAAATAACTTTGTGTTGCAGAGACAATATATAGAAAATGCTTACACGTCAAATAATTATAACTTAAGTCTTGCAGATAAGCAACTGCAAAATATTCCTCAAAATAAGCCAACCATACAATTGAATATAGAACTAGATGAAGTTCCATTATTACAAGAAATAGCATTCATACAGAATAAAATTTTAATTGATGATTATTTGAAAAAAGAAGAAAAAGAAATGAAAATTTTGAGAGTACGATTTTTTTTAAATTTATAAATGCTGAAATGTGTAAAAGTAAATTAAATTAAAAAATAATATTGTTTAAATTTTTGCAGGCACAACAACTTCTTTTAGAATGTCAATGTTGTTTCTATGAGATAAAGCCTACTGACTGTATTGAGTGTGAGAGTGATCATGTATTTTGTAAAAACTGCATAATTAAAGGTGCACAGTTTGCCATTTCAAATGGTAAACCTTATGTATATTGTTTCAAAGACTCATGTAAAAATGAATTTACTTTAACTATTATGAGACAAGTGTTACCACAAAATATTTTTGATACATTTTTAAAAAAGAGGCAGGAGTTAGAAGTACTAAATGCAGAAGTAATAAATTTACAGACGTGTCCTTTTTGTGTATATCAAGCAGAGGTTCCTCCTGAAGTTAAACTATTTACTTGCGAAAATCCAGAATGCATGAAGATAACATGTCGGTAAGAATCCAAAATTACTAGTGTTAATTTAATAATATATTACACACCTTGGAAGTAAAAGTAAAGAATGTCTCAGATCGCATATAATTGTCGCCCGAGCCGAAGTCGAGGGTGACAAACATGCGATCTGAGGCATTCTTTATTTGCTCCCATGGTGCGTATACGATTTTTCCTCACACCGGGCCGAAAGT
>UXGD01004598.1:0-16619 GCA_900474315.1 Torymus auratus | reverse complement strand
TATATATATATATATATATATACATTTTTAGAGTTATGAAAGTACTTATTGTTCCATTTTAATGATTAAAATATACACTCACTGTGACTCGATACATGCGCTAGCACAGGAACAAGTACCGTTTCGTAGAAAGCTGGTGGACACGAATATATAAAAGGTTTCATAAAAACACGAATAATGGGACGTAGCCTATGGTCTGGAAGGACCTATAAAATAAATAAAATTTATTTGTTAGGACGTAAAACTAAAACAAATTAACTTCTCATAATAATCAATATTTTGTTTACTTTTTGGCTATTAATAAAATCGAACACAAATAACTCACCTCCATATTAGAAAAAACAGAATTAAGCAGCGCAGCTGCTAATCCGGGCAATTGATAAAAATCTCGTCCTATTGTATGGCAACCGCTTCCAAGCATGTGATAACAATTATCGTGAATGGTTGTAAGGAAAGACTGCATTCTGGCCAATGGGTTGGGCTTCTGATTTTCATCTATGGCACTGTCGCTATTATTGTTCGGATGCAAACCCATTAGACATGCCTTCTCTGATTCTATTAATCCATGGGCATTTCTGTAGCCCTATTTATAAATAACGTAAAGTTAGAATATACTTAAAATAAGTTATGGTCGCTAAAATAATTTGTTCAAAAGTAGAAAGTAGTATGAATGAAATTGATGTAGATAGAAACGGCTTTACTACTATTTAAATTAAATAAATTGTAATAAAATTTAAAATTTACTTCAGACAGGAGGCTGAGAGCCGCAGGTGTGAACAGAGCATTCATCGCTCTCAGTAGAGCAAAAAGAGGCGGTAGTATAGGGACAATGTGCGGTGTCGCAGGATTTCTGTAAATCGGATTCCCACTCTCACTCAGCGCTGCAACAAATCCACCTCTAGCAGCGCGATCGGGATCTTCTGGTATAGAACACCTCTTTACTACACTTAACACCGTATGAATACAAAATGTCAGATCAAAACGATTCATCGAAATATGATCATCTTGTGCAAGTTCTACAGCCGGTCTATCCAAACCAAGGAAACGTATTAATTCAATGGGACCCTTGAAGGCTTCAGCTCCAATTGCAATTAATCTTGTCGATGTGTCGCCGATCACCTTCAAAATTAAATTCCAAATTTAATAAAAATAAAAATAAAATGTTCGATTGTATTGATGCTTTACATACACTTTTGCAATTCTTATTTTTAATTCAGAAAAAGAGAAAATAATTTATGACATTACAATTAAATAGTAAACCCATTTAAATATCACGAGAACCCCCTTAAGAAACATTTTAAAAATGTTACGGTAAATATATTTCTTAGTTTCGTATTAAAGTTTAGTTACCTCTGCAACAAATCTGGTTTGTCTCTCATAATCACAGAAATGGTTGGATATAAGAAGTAATGCTTCGTAGAGTGTCAGACTTTCCATCTTTGACAGTTGACTTGGTTCTCTAACTAATCCTCTAACTGTAGAATGTATTTGTTCGAATACGGGTAATAGTAGCAACGGATATTTCAATCCGATTTTCACCATCAAACTTGCAGCGTGCCGTCGTACATTTTTCGAAGCCTTCGATCGGTTATCTTTAGTTTCTCCAGGCGCACTGAACACTAATGCGGCGAAAATCTTTTCAAGCACTCTAGGTAATATAGCCACGCCAGGCATTGCCATTGAACCCGTTGACATAGAAAGGAATACAAATAATGCACTAATGCATGACAAAAGAGTCGACAACAGCCAAGGATCTTGTGGTGAATAATTTATACACATTTCGAGCAATTGCAAACCATTCTGAACGCTGGGACGCTCGCTCACGAGAAGTATTCGCGAAATGACTGAATCGAGAGCCATTGCTAGAGCTTCCCATTCAAGATATTCGGGATCAAGAGGATCACTCTTATATGCAAGATTCTCCAAACCTTTACGAATTTTCGATGTGAGCCAGTGTTGTACATAAGCGAAAGTTACGAGAGGTGCAACCATAGTTGCATGACGGAAGCCCTCAGCCAGATCCATACGAAGCCGGTGGAAGAAAATGTTGAATTCTTCCTCAGTATCATAATCTACAAAGTATGAACTCATTCCATTTGCATGACGTTTATTCGGGAACGACACCTACAATAAAGTATGTTAATAATTCAACATCGATTGTTTTTACTAAATAAATATTAAAACGAAAAAAATGATCATTTTAATAAGAAATATACCTTCACAAGTTTCGGTCCAGTATATTCCACATATTTTGGTACATAACTGAGAAGTAAAGAATCAGTTTTGATGTGTTCATGTTTAAACAACATAATCCAGATAGTATTGGCTAACTGGACAAGAGTAAGATTAGAATGCATAGTGAAAGTGAGCGCAGCGTCAAGGAAAAGACCGAAATGTGCTGGACGGACTCCTGTTATATCGTCTTTACCCCATAGAGAACAGAGCTGAGTTGTCATACCTAAAAAATATTATAAATAAAACTTTTAATAATGTTTATTATAATAATATTTAAATTTTTTTTGTAGAATGATACTTGAATAATTGATTACAATATGATTATTATTCCCACACCCTTTTAATTTAGAAAGCTTTTGTACACTAACTTTGAAACTAAACAAAATGACTATTTTAACGTTATTGAAAAAAGTTTATATCCAGGAACATACCACTTAAGACTTGAATTAATTTTTTTAAAAACAAATAATGATTTTCTAGCAAATCATTTGGTCCAGATGGTGGTGCAGCTGTTGCTGCAGCATATATACATCTTAGTGCTTCTTCTGTGAAAAGAATCATCAATTGTTTTCGATCTTCTGCTTTTCCTTTTCGATTAACAATCTGTAGCAGACATTCAGCAGCTGGGCAGCGAAAAGTTGTATCACCCAGGAATAAACAGAGGATTTGTAATAGTCGTCCTTCATCTGCCATTATATGATTAATGGAAACCCATTCCACAAAGCCAGACAAAGTTAAAAGAACCACCTTAAAGTAAAAAATAAATATATTTATAAAAATGATTGCAACATGTTTTATCATTAGTCATTTAGTTACTCATTATTATGTATAAATATAATTTTTAAAGTATAATAGAAATTATTAAACCATAAACTTCGTTAAATATTCAAATAAGTTTGATACATGCAAATGAATTGAGTACATCTGATGAATCTCACTTTAGTTTTATAAGAATCTAACTTGTATTTTATAAACAATCTTTTTTATCATATAAAATAATATCATAATTTTTTGGCATGACATTAAATTATGTAATTTTTAAATGATAATTTGTTAGAACTTTTAATTGAAAATTTTGTAAAAATATATAGTACCTGAACAACACGACTATGAGCAGCAGCCTCAACTGTTCTACCAAGTGAGTTCTTCTTTTGAAATTCTGCAAAATGCTGCTCCATCAGTCTTAAGAAGAATGCAAAAATTTCTGCCATATTGGATGTTAGTGCTTGATAAATATCCTTTTTCCTTTGATTTGATTCTAAAGTTTCTAAAATAGCAACATCTTCTACCAATCGCAAAAATACTAAAAGTACAAGTTCTGTTTGACTCTCTCCTCTTGTACATGCTTGACTGAGTTCTGCCAATAAGGTAGGCCATTGCTGTGGCCACTCCCTCTTGATCATCTCAACAATAATTCGGGATAAAGCATCTTTTATATGATTTTCTTCCTGCAGTAATGGTTCTGTTCCCTCTTGTAAAAGTTTCATAGCATTTTCTTTGATGAAAATTTTTTCTGACTGAGACATCTGTGTCCAGCGGTATTTTACACAATGTTCCATTAGTTGAAGGCCAAAATGTCTAACGATAGGACTTCTGTCAGGAGATTTTTGTGCCAAGTATAATCCACATTGAGCACAGAGTGGAGATGATTCTTTGAAGCGTTCACAAGCATTATAAACTTCGACTCGCTGTTGGTGTGGTATATTAGGTGACATCATTACTTCCACTACACGTGCAAGCTCCCCAGATATCTGGGCAATATCACCACTTATCCCAAACTCCATTGTTACGAGTTATCCTAGAATATGAAATAATAATAAAAATAATAATAAATAAAAAATATAAATTAAACTAATTTTGATAAAATTAGATATTTCATCAGGATATATTACATTTTTGTCAAAATAATAGAAAGTATGATTAAAATATTTTTTGCTATTTATAAAAAGTCATTACAAATTTAGATTCACTAAATTCTTTAAGTAGAAGCTTTTTATACCAAAAATATTTTAAAATCATATTTACCTATTAAATATAATTTAAATCTAGTTTTTATTGTCAAAATATTTACATAAGTAAACTTTGCACAAATTGATGTAATATTATATGTACCCAAATTATAATAAAGATAATTGAAAAAATAAATAAACTTGTAGGATGATGCAATTACATGTTATATTGTCTTTCAAAATAATAACAATGATTACAAATGAACAACAATTTATTTTGCGCTGAATGACATCTATCAAAACACAAAAAATTAACACATACATCAAATTTGCAATGGTTTCTTATCCAGAATAAAACATATTGATGAAATGTTAAACTGCAACAGGGCTTAAAAAATTGGTCAGGGGTGCAACTAGTCAGAGCTACATTCTCTTCTGTACCAAAACTGTAAATACAATCAGAGAAGTTAAAATACCATAAAAACCACTGGGAATATCTAAACTAAAGCTTGACAAAAAAACGGAGCTACCCTTACGAAATGAGTCGCGGAAAAAATACAGACGGGCGCGCTAATATGCACGTGAGAGCTCGACGTGTATAAACGACTCGCGCTTTTTGCGCTATCCTAGTCGATGGTACACGGACGTTACAGCCAGACCACGGTGTATTGTTTACATTCGAGGCGACTGCGTCGGCTGCAGCTCGTGCACTACCGTTGCTCCGGAACCGCGTGCTGCTACGACGACGACACGCGAGCTCTTCGGCATTCTCTCACTCCATTCTCACTGCCATGTAAGTATCTCGCACTCTGCCCACAAAAGACGGCGTGACGATTCCACTGATTAGCACGAGGGCACGACACCGGCGAGCGAGTGCGCGTGCGGAACCTACGAGGCCCGATGAACTTTCGATGGAGCTGCTGATGGCCTGCTGCACGCGCACACACGCGACGGCGGAACAGCTTGTTGCGGGAAGCGGAAGCAGCAGCGCGCGCGAGGAATCCGCTCCGTAGCGTGCAGGTGCTCTCTCGGCCCGAGGCGAGGGGGACGCGCGACGACGGTGGCTGGACTGTGACTCCAACTCCAAGCGCGTGTCCCGTTTCTTCGTTTTCTTCTCGCGCGAGGCGGCGTGCTGAGCTATGCCGAGGGGAAAACGAGCAGATGGAATATTTACCAGAGTGCGGCGCGTCCGCGCTTGCTCGTGTCCGTGTATGCTCTGCGAGACTGCGAGTCGCGCTCGTCCTCGCCAGTCGCCGCTCACGCTTCGCGAGAGAGTGCCGATTTGCCGAATGCCGATGCCTCGTGCGGTGCGGCACGCGTCTCTCTCGCTCTCCTCTGGTCAGGCCAGCAGGCGGTGATAAACTGCGGAGTGCGGAGTTGCGAACGCGAGCGAGACAGCGGTATGTGCGCGAATGCGGGTGGAAAAAGGCGCGACTAAGTAGGTATCTCGGAGGTCTGTCGCCGCAGTCGCAAAGCTCGCAATATAAATATACCTATATATATCTATATATATATATATATATTGAATAAATATATCGAAATCTAGACAGGAGAAGCGGGAAATACGAACATCAAGATGTTGAACTAACTTGGTTACATTTGGAAGTACCTATTGGAACAGCGTTTTCTTTTTCCTGAGTTATACCTTACTTATCAGTTTGCTGAGAAATATCTATCAGGTCTTACAGCATAATATAGTTAAAGTACGCGAGGAAACTAACAAAACTTATTTTTAATTTTAACTTTTATAAATAAGAAATAATTTGCTTTGTATTTGAACCAACACGCTGAGAATAAATCTTCGTTATATTATTCACTTGATAAAGAAACGAAAATAGATTTTGGAATTTGACTGCTTCAGATATATATTTGATTTTTCATAGGCATTTCTCGATGAATTTTCATATTTTCAATATTATGAAGCACATATGAACAATCTGTTTAAGTATTTCTAAGACTGTGCCTCTGGTAAAATATTACCGAAAATATATATATTAAATAATAAATTTGAAAAATCAGTCATGAGTGTCGGTAAATGAGTATACTCTCTTTTCGACTTACCGTTCGCGCTCAAAAGTTCTGTTTATTATTATGAGAGCAGACTTATTTTTTACTCTTAAAATTTATTTTTTCATACCTAATTAAATTTATTTTTATTATTTAGTTACCAATTTGAAAAAAGTGTTCATTTTCGTAAGTTTATTACTCATTGATAGGTATACATGTTTCTATAATTCGGACACATAAATCGAGATATTACATTTTTAAGGTTATGCCGGTAAATTTGCTTTATAATTAATGTTTAAAAATTTTAGTTATATATATATATATATATATTCCTATTAATTTGTAAATTGAAACATTATTTTGCATTCATATACTACAAGTAGATATAATAAGTATTAAAACATCATCCTTAGAATATTACTTGATGTGTCACGCCGATCACGCGTGTATACTACAGGATTCATTTACAATACTGTTTGCTAAGATTAAACTTATTCCTTCCAGATTGAAAAATGGAGGAAGCATTGACTACACAACACACTTTTAAATTGAATTTTCCGAAACAAATTCGTTGTGTGGAATGGTCACCCTATGAATGGTCAAAACATTTGATCTGCATTGCTGTAGGAGACGAAATAATTGTTGCTACTATTAAATTTCAGGTATAGTTTATACTTATTTTCCATTTAATTTATATCAAAATAATATATTTTTTATTTGACATGTGCTTTTGTTTTCTATATGTCAATAAAATATTATAAAACTTTCATTTTTTGTAAAATTAAATTACTCAACATCCTCAAGTTACACTAATTCAAATTTAACGTTTTTTTATTTAAATATATTTAATTAAGAGTAACAAAATTATTAACACAGGAAGAAGATGATGTTGTAGAGGATATTAGTTATACTCCTCTTCGAACATTTCATCATGAAACAAGAGTACATGCCATTGCTTGGAGTCCAGAAACATCACTTAGTGTTGTACCAAGGATAATATCTTTTTGTGTTGCTGGTTCTGATTTTAACATAAGATTGTACAACAGTGATTTAAATGAAAGCAATATTTTTGAGGTAATTTTCATGAATATAATCATTAAAGAAGCACATGCAAAACCAGTATCATTGTCTATCTAAAAACTTACCCAAACAATATTAACAAAATTTTAACTTCCCTGAATGAAGAAAATGCTAAATATAAAAAGAAATAAGTAACACTTTCAGGATATAGTTATAGACCCTTTACAATTAATTTAAATAAGGGAAAATCCATCAATACTGCTTTTATCTTCTTTGTATGATTAGTGTCATCCTTTTTCGAATTCATATATTAACAAATGATATATATATAATAATACTGGTTTTATAAGTTTACTTGGGAATTTGCATTCTTATTGAATGTGATGTTTGTTTATTTATTTCTACCTTTAAGTATATCCATTTTTATCTGTAAGATTGTTTACTACATT
The DNA here is from genome assembly GCA_900474315.1 of Torymus auratus. Classification (NCBI taxonomy): domain Eukaryota; kingdom Metazoa; phylum Arthropoda; class Insecta; order Hymenoptera; family Torymidae; genus Torymus; species Torymus auratus. The sequence continues at coordinate 8,959 of UXGD01004598.1, read as the reverse complement.
GTTACTATAATAGGTATAACTGTTACTATAGAAGGTGCATGTTTAATGGTTTGATTTTTACAGGTATTGGAAGGTCACAGAGACTATGTAAATAATATTTCATATGATCCAGAAGGAGAATTATTAGCATCTGTTTCTGATGATCACACATGTAAACTTTGGGCAGTAAAAGAAGATCAACAGTGTATTTTAACATTTCCATTAACTGGTCCAGGTGTAAATGTATGTTGGCATAGTGAAGAAACAGGAAAACTACTAGTTGCTGAGAAAAATGGTATAATTCGAATGTATAATGTGAGAAGTCAACAAGCAATCATGTCTGTAGATGCTGGCTCAATTCCACTCTCTACTGCAGATTGGGGACCCAATCCTTTGAAAGTAGCCTGCATTGCATCAGGAGAGTTTATTTTATGGGATGTTTCAAGACCCAGGTACACGCATAAATTACTAAATTTTTTAATAGAAAAATGTTTCCTATTTCATTTTTTCTTTTTTTCAATTGTTCCTTTATCATAGTCGGCCACTAGAAAGACGAACATTGTACGTTGAAGGTGGGACAGTAATGAAATTTGCTCCTTCTAATGAAAATCTTATTGCAAGCATTGGCAGACCAGATAATCTATTAAAAGTTATTAATTTAAAGACTAAACCAGTAATATTATGTGGACAAGTTCGATTATTTGGAGGATTGACTTGGCATCAAGGATTACAAATAGTTTGTGCAGGCAGTGACAGACAGCTTCTATTTTGGAGAGTAAATAATAAATAAAAGAATAAGTTTCTAATTGCTTTCTTTTATATACATTTGTACATAAGATTATTAATAAAAAAATATAACAAACTTACAAAATATAATAATATTTTTTTTAAAGTATTTATTTTTATGATTAAAATGTATTCAATTACTAAATACTTATTCAATTCAAGAATTTTCTTAAAAAATTAATTATAAAATTTATAACTTCTTTAAAAAATTTTATACGGTTGCTTTCTTCCATAATTCAGCTACAAATTTACCGATTTTCATTCTAACTTCTTCATCTTGTATTCTGTAGAGAACTTGCAAAAATACTGGTATAGCGTATAAAGGACTTGGTGATGCTACTCGAGTTTCAATAAACTCCTTTTTATTTACTTCTAATTCGCTAAATCGGTTATATTTGACAGAATGGACTATACTATCTTCTTCTTTAACTGGTTTGTTCATATCTGCATTATTAATAATTGTTATCAATTTATTTATTATTTATAATTATAATTATATAAAAAGATTACTTACTGACTCCTGCATATATTTCAGCTTCTATCTCTTTTAATTCATTTCCTCCACAGTAAAATTCAACCAATTCTCTACTAAAAAGATCATTAGCATATTTTTCTACAATTAAAATTAAAGAACTTACAGATACAGAAAATTGATAGTCATTTATTTTATTTCTCTGAAACCAATCAATAACTGCGTAACATAAATAAGCACGCAAACTTTTACTCATTCCATTTTCATCGGTATTAAAAATGTTATTTGAATCTTCAAAAGTTTTATTTTCTAATATGCAAATATACTTTAATAAAAGAGCAAACTGATTTTTTCTGTCAAACTGAACAATAATATCAAAAGCTTTTAGTATATGTTTTAGCTTTTGTTTTGAATCATCAGTTAACGTTGATAGTGCTAATTCATGAGAAACATTTATTTGTACCTATAAATAAATTGAATTAATATATAAAAATTAAATTGTATATTTTATAAAATATTTGCATAATTTTATACTAGTACTTACTATTTTTTCAGAGGTCCATCTCGGTAGAGGAATAACACCTTTTTGAACTAATAATGAATATCCCTTGGGATTAGATAAAAAGCGTTGCTTCAATAATTCTAAAAAGTTGGTTTCTGTTCTACCATCTAACCATTTCACAATAGTGTTATTATTAACATTTTCCAAAACTTTGCTTAATTCATCAAATATTATCACTTCGATTTCACGATGCTAAAAAATAAAACATGTTGAATTTGTGTAATAATTATAATAAATGTAACAGCTCCATTTAGAAACAAATGTAAAAGCAATGAACATATAACTCACAGTAACAATCATGTCAAATTTCAAGATAAGCCCTAGGACTGTTCACTGCTGCTAATACTGTATGATACAAAAGACTACCTTGAAATCCAAGATGATTGTTACAGTAATCTCTTCAATCGGAGCTGTGAACTGTGAAAAACGAAGTTAATACAAAAAGTTGTACCTGCATTTTCGGATGTTTTTTAATAACTGACAAAGCCGTTGAAATATCGGAATTCAATAAAGCTTCATAAATTAATTTATCTACCAATGATATGCTTAAATCTTCATCTTTTACTGCAAGTGCAATATCTATTGCTAAGTTTAAGCTGTCTATATCGCCCCGTCTTTCTAAGAGTTTAGCTGCTTTTACGAATTCTCTTAATTTAATATAACTATAAAATTTAATAATAAGTATTTTAATATTTGTATTATAAAATCTTTTAATATGATTTCAAATAAACAAGGAATTTATAAATATATACCATTCTATTGCATTTTGATAATCACCATCTTTTTGGGCACTGCTTGCCCATAATTGTAGAATATCTGTTATCAGTGAATCATTTTCATCTAATTTAGATGATGCAAGAACATATGCTTCTTTGAAGAGTCTAGCAGTGATGAAAACTTCTATAGCTTCAGTGATTTTATTAATACATAAGAAATATGAAACAGCTTTATGTGGATTGTCATCATCACTAAGTTGAATAGCATAAGCTTCACACATTTCCTTCCACAGTCTAAAAATAAAATATGTACAAATATGAATATATTAAAATAGCATCAATAATAGAAGTTTTTTTCGTCACTGTTGACTTACTCAATGGATATAGAGGGTGCAAGAGCAACTAAATAGTCGCTTAAACAATTATGTTTTACTGCTTCTTGAAGGTTCTCTTTTAAATTGTCAGTCCAAAAATCAATTTCTGTAACTAAACTGTGCATTTCATTGGAACGTAATTTATTTTCTGCAATAAACAAAACTTAGTTAATAAATAAGCCTCAGAAAAGGCATAATAAAAAGAAACATAAATTAATTTCATAAAATTATGATTTACTTTCGTAATTTATAGCATGATGAAGATGTACTTTTGTTCCCAGTAAAATAGGATCATCTTCCATAATATTTTCATTTCCAATTTCACCGTTTTTAATACTGCTTATTTCATTACTGTTTGCATTACAGGGCTCTATTTCATTGATTTGCTTATTTTGTGTTTCATTTTGAACGACTTGTAATAAATTTTTAACTGAAGTACACCATCGCTTATTGTTCTTTAAGATATCGGCATGGCCTGGGAAACGAGAGATTTTTTTGACCTTCTTCTTTTTAATTAATTTTTGATCAATTTTACTTGTGTCTTCAGTTTCTTCAGAGTGGTTCTCTTCGTTGACTTTATTCTTTCTACTATCTTCGGGTGATTCAACTTCATCATTCGTTAGTACTTTTATTCCAGTTTCATTTTCTTTTTCACTTCTGTCTGTAAATTTTTTATTTTTCTTCTTTTTTGTTTTTTTACCCTTTATTTTTAGATTCAAAGGTGGATTTGAAAGTTTTTCTTGGTTTGTGATATTCCATATTTGTAATGTGAAATCACCTGAACCAGAAATAATAAAATCTTGACTAAGTGGGCTCCACATGCAGCTCATTACTGGTCCTTTGTGGGAAACATATGTACCAATTATTTCTTGTGATTCTACATTCCAAACCTAAAAAAACATTAATGATTTCCAAAAAATATTTTGAGCACTAAAATATAATTTATTGTGAAGACAATAGAAAAAATTACAAATTATTTACTTGAATATTGTAATCATAAGCACCAGACACCAAATATCCACTCACATGTGGACTCCAAGCTAAAGTCACAACTTTATCATGATGGGCATCTAAAGTAGCAACTATTCGATAAAAAAATGACTCATCTGATTTGTTTTCTTCAGAGTTATTTCTGTTCAAAATTTCAAAAATCGTGATTGGAGTGCCATTTATGGCAACAGCTAAATAGTTATTCAAAGCAGAAATATTTGTATCGGATGAAGTACTTTCAGGATGCCATACTAAACATTGTACAGATTTATTTAATACATGAATTGTATGACCACACTCTGATAAATCGCGATTTAAAAACGAGATGGATCTAAAATAAATTAAAATTAGATGAAAAGTAATGATAAAAGCATTAAATATTTAATAAATAACCTACCCATCTGCAAAACCTAGAGCCAAAAGAGAAAAATCTGGTTTCCAAGCAAATTCAGTACAATCTTTCTTTTTCGTCACAGAAATAGGATCTGTAACATAAGTAATAATGATATGACAAATTTTCTATAGAAATTATCAATTTTTCAATAATAACATTTTCTATTTTTGACTAATAATATAAAAATGTTCGTAGAAAAAAATTCGATAAAAAATAATAAATATTTTTTATTACTTTCATTGTATTTGTCTGGATTATAATAAACTACTTCATTTTCGCCACATGAATATAAAGCATATCCATCAATGTTTGGTGCTGGGCCCCAACCAAGAGAATAAACGGTATGCCTATAATACTGTCTGCATAATATAGGTGCCTTCTTTAAATTTGTATCAAATATTCCAATGCGCCCTTCATCTGTTGAAAATGCCAACAAATTTTCTTTTTCAGGATGCCATGATAACTGCAGATTTTTTAAAGATATAAAAGATAAAACATTAGAGATATTTATAATTTAATTACTTTAAGTATTGTGGAAATTAATTTTTACTTACAGCTCTCACTTTCCCTTTGATTTTCTCCCATAACATTTGCACTTCTATCGAGTTTTTATGTGGCTCTGACAAATTCCATAATCGAATCATGGCATCTCCAACACCAAAAGCAATTTGTGATGTATCTAAAGGACAGGCTGACATACAATATACAAAACCTCCCTGTGTTGGAATATTATAATCGATTATGACTTCATTATTTATAAGACTAGAACAAATAACGTGACGATCTTGCCCAACAGTCCAAATTCTTTTTCTAAATTATTAGAAAATGTAAAATATAAAGTCATTAAATTACTTTGTAATATAAAATGTCGATCTAACAATCGTATATTTGGTAAACAATACATACATATCAGTTTTATTTCTCCAATTTTGACTATTGCTATCTAGAAATAATTCAGCTGAAAATTCAGTAAAACCTGTTACTGAAAATACTCCTTTACGATGATTTGCATGTACCAACTTGGGAATAAACTTTTTTTTAGAGTCACCACTAATGTCCCATACAAGAAGCTCACCCCATGGAGAACTTGTGAAAAGTATTGTTGGTTCTTGCCAACAAACCGCAGTGTAATTGCCTGCCGAAGCACTGACTTTAGATCTATGGTTATTTGTATCTAAAGGCACATTTGGAAATGTTAGCTTCATTTCATAACGCCCATCACCTCCAGCTCTCCACAGAAATATATGTCTACAAAATAATTTTAGTATTTACTAATATAATAAGTATTAAATAAATTATAAAAAATAAAATAAAAACGTTGAATATTATTTACTTGTCTTTAGCTCCAGAAGCTAATAATGCTTCTTTCTCATTATTATCTTTAAAAATATTAATAGGAACTGGACACCAGGATAAACTAACAACTTCAACATCATGACCTCTTAATTTATAAGTTACAGTAGCAGATTGTATATTAACAATATAAATTAAACCACTTTTACTTCCAACTGCTACCGTGTGAAAATCATTTGGACAACAAGATAAACATGTTGCAGTCATTTTCCCAAGAGAAATTTGCTTACTAGCATTACTCTTGTAATTCCATTTTACCAATGTACCATCCTCGCTTACAAAACAAATGAGATCTTGATTACATTTAGACCAATCAACTCCAATTACTTTACGACTGCTCTGTGAACATAAAACAATATTTGTAATATTATAAAAAATATGAAAATATACAACACATTTTCATGATGAATAAATATTAGGGCATACATACATCTAATGAATAATTACTTTTTTCTAAAAGTAAATCTTTTACTTTCCAGACTTTAACAGTATTCTCATCACCACTAGATACCAAGCGATATTCATCATCTTCTCCAATTTTATTTGGAGAAAAAGCTACACTTGTTACTCTATCAACATGTGCTTTATCAATCAAAGAGCAATCTAATAAATTTGTTTTCTCATTTGCTTTAGCAATTACTATAGAATGACGCGAACCCCAGGCAATGGTACCATCCCTTGCACATGCTAGAATATTGCTCAAGTACCAATTAGGAGAAGAAGGTAATGTTAGTTCATTCATTGTTGAAGTTCCTGTAAAAAATTTTACAAACAATTTTTAAAGACATCAACAAAAATTGAACAGTAATTGAACAGTAAATAATAGAAAATTCATTAAAGCAGTAAAAATGACTAATATAAATACTACATATTGCTTAAGTTTTTTCACATTAAATCTAAAAAAGCATAAGAAAAATGAAAAATTATAAATTAAATAAAATGATAATTTCATTAAAAATACTTTGCAAATAGAAAATATTAAATTTAAATAAAATGAATGCGATTATACTTGGACAAAATCTATTTTTAACCGATCTAAGAGATATTTAATAAATTTATATTAAAAGTTCGAAGAATCCAAAAATACGTGAAATTCATTTGTGATCAAAAGGATCTTAAAAAATCTATAGGTTAACCGGCTTGTATTTTGCGTAACGAAAAAGTTTTAAAACTGATGATATTCATTACACAAAGCCGTACTAAAATGATTATAAATGTTAAAAAGATGTGTCGAAACGTTACCTGTTTAACAGACATCCAGTACTTATCAACAAAATTTCACTTAAAATGCTCGTGCGACAGTACGCGTTAACCTGCACTCACAGTTTCAACACGGAGCCGCTAACTGAACTAATAAACTGTTCTGTGCAAGGTGCGATTCGCGAAAACGCGCAATAAACGCCCAACGACTTTCTCACTTTGTAAAAGTCATCACTTATTCTTATACATAAGTAATATATTGTGTATCCATGTGAATATTAAAGTTCATTTATGTCCTTATACATATGGGGGTCTTGCGACTATACACTTGACCTTGACATTGGCAGAATCAATAATAATGTGAAATAAGAGTTGAATAACAAGCAAAATCTATTCATCTCTGGTAAAATAATATTTTGCAAAAATGACTCGATATATGCTTTTAAAAATTATTTCAAATAAGTTACCATCGAAATATATAATTAATTAAATAATTGTTATACACAATTTATTAATTTAAATTCTATTATTAAAATTTCAGTGAATACTTCAAATTTTATTATTTTTTTAATAATTATAATAATTATTATTAATTATCATTATTAACTATTATTATCTTTTAAAAATAATATATTTGTATATATTAAGTACATGAATAATTCTCAAACTTAATAAGAACATTAAGATTTATGCGCTACGGCCGCAGTCTTACGTACGTATAATCTACAGTCGATTATAAAGAACTTTAAAATACCTACCAAATTTTAGATACCTTTGTTATCGACTATCAGTAAATTATGAAGACTCGATTGCAAAATATGCATGAATAAAATTCATTAGAAATAATATTAGAGCTAAATGCAAAGGGGGTTCTAAAGTCAATTAAAAATTCAAATTTCGCGCCACAATATAGCAGACAAAAAAATTTTTTAATTGACTTTAGGACCCCCTTAATGCAATGATATTAAGTTAATAAAGAAATATAAATTATAAACTAGGTAGTTTAACTAGCTATTTCCTAGCGAAAATATACAAAATGTAATTCAACAAAGTATTTTTAAATATTATAAAAATTGCTTACACGCCATTGTAAACTGGAAAGCAGTAAATATCCAGAGATTATTTTTCATTACAACATGAAATAAGATCAAGTATAAAATCTATTACTAGGAATAAAAATATGGAAATACCAAAAATTAAATAATAAAATCCCTAAATAATATTACAACTTGAAGGTGTATAATTGAATAGCACATTTCTATTATGCTATCCCAAGCTCTAATAATATTGTATTTAGTATGTAATTCAGTGTATATTGTTGTTAATAATTCTCTATGTATACCTCACCTGCACACATGTAATATAATTTAAAGAATTCAATAAATAATGGTGATTAAAAAATCAATCATCTTGAAACAAGATAGAGATATTTATAATAAACGTTTTAGTTTTGCAATTTATATTACGATTCAACATTTATAAACTTTTTTATGAATTTTTTATGTATATACGACGCGTACACGTCAGCCCAGAAGCTATTGAATCGTTAATATTTTATTCCTCTCTGCTTTATTTCCGTAAATGCCGACGCATTATTGCTTAGCTGTAATAATGAAAATGTTATTATTAAAGAGTTATTTATTAATCTAATACTTTATATAAAAATCCTATTCGATAACTATCGTTTTATCGAGTATGTAAGCATTAGAATATCGAATTTTTCATAACAAAAGACGAACAGAGGCGCGAGTAGCGCACCATTTAACGCTAGTATAGATTTATTGAATGAGATATATCGAAATCGTCATATAACTTTTATAATTATTATTATAACTTTATTACAACGATTTATAACTTTTATAATATATTGTAATGGAGTTCTATTTCCTTGAGTAAAAATTAATTTATGTCAAAAAGAATACAAATGATTCTGACACGAGTCTGATTGTCGCAAACTCACACTCGTCCCAGAATCATTTTTATCGCACTAGTACACTGAGAGAAATGTTCTAGGAAAATTTACTATAAATGTAAGAAAAATTACTATATTTATAGCAACCGTGAGACAGACTCAAAATATCATAAAATTTACTACAATTTATAGTAAAAATTACTATATACATAGTAAAAATT
>UXGD01004597.1:0-16620 GCA_900474315.1 Torymus auratus | reverse complement strand
TGAAAAAATAATTACCTGACTAATTATACTAAAATCTATTTTTCGAGGCTTTAACTCAGGCTGGCCCCCTTAAGGGTATTAAACAGTAGATAAATAGGCTGTACTACTAATTTCCCCACGTTTATTGTAATGTAAACTTACATTCTTTCTATATCTTTTTAGCATGTATTAGGCTGAAAATATACGAAGATGAATAGCACGAAACTTGATTCTGTATAAATTAAATTAAAAACGTAAGCATCATTTTTAATTATTAATAATTAGAAGGAATTGAATTAGAATTATAGATTAACAATACAATATGTGTAATTCAGTTAACAAGCAGTGATTTGAACGACAGTTTGTCAGGTAGAGCAGTCACCATCACGACGGATTACTGAGGTTAAGCAGCAATAGGTGTGGTACTTGTATGGGTAACTATATTTTTTTGGCGAGTATTTTGTGTGATTTATAAGATGTTCCATTTAAATGACCTTCTGTAAGGTGTGGATAAATACAGTTTCGGTGTACAGGCCTATGAAATGTCCCTAGGTTTGCCAACTGAATTAATCCAATATACATACTATCTCGGGGCAGGTTTTCCTAATTAGAATTCATCCCACAAAATTTGCCTATAGGTCTTCCTGTCCCACAAACATAAATCTGGGAAAAGAGCGGAATAGATGAGGTAGGAAAAAATTTTATATGAAGAGGTTTGCAGAAAATTGTATATTTTGAAACTAGTGTGTGAAAGTGATTTTATTCTCGCTCGGACCTTTAGAGCCTGAGAAAAGCGAGGGTGAAAAGGTCACAGGAAGTTAAAATCACCTTCTCGTGGTACTAGTATCGAAAATAACTATTTTTACACTCCATGCGCAAGTTCGCTTTCGCGCACGCTTGAATAAAAAAGCATGCTCTAAATTAAGCTTCCCACACGTGGTGTCAAAGAATAGTGTTCAATACACGAGTGAGAAAGTAATTTTATCCTCGCGTGGCCTTTTCTTTTCTTTATCACGAGGATATATAGTAGCATAGGGTGCATGATTGACTTTTCTCTATCGCTACCACCATTCCACCATATACATACGAAAAGGTAGAATCCTCCCTTTGGATAAATTTTTTTTTCTTTTCTTCTATTCGAGCAATTATAGGAAAATCATGTGAGAAAGGTAAGCAAGTGGGGTCGATTTTTTTTTATTCTTGGTAGAAAAGGCAGTTAATACCAACACAATTTGAAATCAAGGTAGCAGCCAATGTAGATCATTATAAGAAGAAAATTCAGCAGAACTAGAGAATTTCGAGCACGATTTCGAGACATCATGCAACAATCGAGCACGGAAGTAGAAGATCAGTTGTTGGAGCTGAACCTAAATATACAGGGCAGATTCCATGGCATCCGGAAACGGACGAAGCACCAGCGGCAGCAGTACCGGAGGAGGAAGAATGGCTAATGGCAGTGAGCGACCAAGAACGAGCTTACGAGGAGGATAATGCGCTATACGGCGTCAAAATGCCGCGGTAGCCAACAACCACCTCGCTCGATACCAGAAATCTCTGCCGAAAGACAGGCACATCAATATGCGGGCGGTAAAGCAGTTCCAACAAGAACTATGGCGACACATGAAAACCAGGCACCTTCAGTGCTTACAGGCACGGGTACGGTTTCTCGAAAAAACCTTCAGGAAGATCGAAAACGGGCTTGTGGCCGGAAGAAAGCAGACAACTACCAAAATCAGCGGCATGTCAATTTTTGCTGCCATCACAACCAATCTACCGCGAGCCAGTTAGCATACCAGACTCACGACTTGAAACCCCTACGGTACAGGCGTGGCATCCGTCAAGGTATCTGGAGATATTCCAGACGCACAAGAAGGAGAGCCAACCTAACCAATGTACGGGACCGAAAGAAAATTGGCACAGAGCCAGACTATTGTATTGTATTGTAGTTTATTTGTTAGTAGCAAAATCATTATATTATATCATCTATAGTATCAGCCAAAGGCGGAAGGATCCGTGCGAGTGAAATATCAATTTTTAGCTCATTTAACTCCCCGACAGCGGCGTAAGGTACCGCTACCAAGTGATTCCAGCTCGGATTCGGAAGGATATGTTCCACCTCCAATATCGTCGAGTCGCCTACGGGCAGATTTTGATATTTCACCCTGAACGGGCGAAAGAATCGAGAGTTAGACGAGTCACCCCTCGCACGGGACGTAGTCGAGTTCAGGAGATTCCGCGGAGCCACCAGAGATTGCGAAGATCGGTGACAGTCGGTGGCAGAGCGTACCGGAGTATTGAGACAACAGTCTTCAAATCATTAAAAGATTGAAGGGCTGGGGGCTAGGGTACTCAGGTGAGAAGAAAGACTCGACGTAATGGAGGAACTTCGAGCCCGCTACCAAGGGTTGAAGAAGAAGATGGCACCGTTCCCGACGAAATTTTGAAGGATTATCGCTCATCTCAAAAGACCGCCATCGATTAAAAAACAGATGAACTTAGTTTTCTTACATCTCCGCCCAGAATACCAAGACTATCTCTGGGATAAAAAGCTGTATAGCTTCGAGGCGATCGAGAGATTTGGTCAAGAATTTGAGAGATACGAAGTAATCAAGGAACGGTATGCAGAGGATAGCAGTCAGTACGAGATGACGGCGGCTCACCTTGGAGTCGAGATAACGAACGAACAAATCAAGAATACTATTGGCCCAGGATATGGCACGATGTCTATCAGTTCGTACAAAGATGTGATGAGTGTCAGAGGTATAAATCTGACCAAACAGCGCGAAAAGGGATAATGGTGGGCCGAGTCATGGAGTGTCCATTGACCATGATCGCCTCTGATCCGATGGAGTTCCTGAAAAGTAAAGGACAATACGAGTACGTGGTCATCTTCCAGGATCTGTTCTCTAGCTGGATCGAAATACGACCATTGCGTGCAGGCACTGACAAAAACGTCTCGAAAGCGTTTGACGACTTGGTTCTGTTCCTATGGGGGACTCCAGATTACCTGCTAACTGACGACGAAAAGGGGTTTGATAACAAGGACTTGGGAAGATTCTTGAGGTATATGGAGTAACGCGAATAACAACGCCCCCATACTGCCCCCAAACTAACCCCGTCGAGCACAGCAATCGTCGAGAGAGAGAGAGAGAGAGAGAGAGTGCGTTCGGCTAGCGCATAGCAGCCATAGCCCATAGCCTATAGAAAGAGGTAGAGAGGCCGCGAATACAATACCGGGCCGCCGCGTGGCGCGCATGACGAGACTGGCCTCGCACTCGAAGGGAAATAGCCAATAGGAGATGCGGCCATTTGAGACGAGCAGAACTCGCTCTCTTAATCTTCAGGCTTCGCCGATACCAGACGTCACCTGTTAGCCCTGCTAGGGAGTAGCTGTCGTGGTGAGTTTAAGACGTAAGCAAGTCAGCAAGGAAGTAAAAGTAAGTAATCGTCGATCTTTAAGTTCTGGCATACAAGGTGGTAGTAAGAGCCGGTGATAGCATTGCGGGTCGAGATCGGCGAAGAAGTGTCGCATTTCAGATACTTGATGGTCGCGAGGGTGTTGAAGATCTGCGGCTATCGCTCCAGGTCTAGAACGAATCGAGCATAATGTCTAGCAGTCCTTACTAGGTGGGTTTTCGTTTGTTTTTACAGATGCTGTTGCAAAGTCGAGCAAACGACGCAAGCCGGTTCACGAACGCGAGTTCCAGGCCTAACGGACAACAAGTCACATTCAAAATAGCGGGCGCCCCCATTTTGTCGTAGTACGAAGAACCGCATTTTGAAGTAGACTCAATAAAGTTCCCCTTTTATTCTTACATTCCCTTTATTATTAGCGAGTGTCGTTTCATTGTGTACGTGTCCTCTGGAGAATTATTTTCACGTGAAGTATTATCGCCGTGGGTTTCCAGTGAGGTATCACTGTCTCTTGACCCTTCCGTCGAGATACGAGTGGCAAGCCGAGTGGTGATTAGCGGGTAAGAGTGAATCACGAGATTATAGTAGTGTAGGGTGCGTGATTCGGTCTTCTCTGTTCTGAGAGACTCAAATAGGGGGTATAAATACACACTACGTTACAAATGTAGGTTAACTACAAAAAATCGTCGGGTGAGAGGTGAAAGGAGACAATTCGGGTGAGCGCTAAGAAACCGGACAACTAGACCGAGCGCACATAAACCAAACAACTCGGTCGGGAGCTAAAAACCCAGACAATTCGGACAAGAGCTAAGAAACCAGACAATTCGCGGGCTACTTTTCTCATACGGTCTTTAGTTAACCACCACTGTAGCGAGTTAAAAAAACCGCTGCCAATTCATTGGCCCGTGGCTTCCTCAAACTTAATTTGCTGATTCCTTTAATTAATCCTATAATTAATTCTCTTTCGAATTTCTACCCATCCGATTCAGATACATAGAGTTGTTCTCGAGAAATTACGATTTGAGAAAAAGGCTAAAAAAATTTTAACCTCAAATATCTCGGAAATATATGGACCAATCATTATGCCCAAAGAAAATCGAAAATTCGAAATAAAACAAAAACGCATCGGCCCAATCAAAAAACGGTTCTTTGATCAGCCATTACACAAAAAAAAACAAAAAGATGAGACCTGTCCGGTTAACCCTTTCAGTCACAGCGGATTCATAATCAGCGGCCTCAAAAACCCCTATATAGGTAATTTCAGAAAATATTACCATTTTTCAAAATTTAGATCGACAATATTGGATCTGCCATTTTGAATTTTGAAATTTTGATAGCGGATTCGTAATCAGCGACCTCAAAAACCCCTATATAGTAAATTTCAGAAAAAATTACCATTTTTCAAAATTTAGATCGGCAATATTGGATCTGCTATTTTGAATTTTGAAATTTTGATAGCGGATTCGTAAGCAGCGACCTCCAAAACTCCTATATAGTAAATTTCAGAAAAAATTACAATTTTTCAAAATTTAGATCGGCCATATTGGATCCACCATTTGGAATTTTTGATAGCAGATTCGTAATCAGCGACCTCATAAAAACTAATATACCAAAATACAAAAAAATCGATGTTCTGGAAATATTCGTGACTGAAAGGGTTAAAATCGACTGAGTGGAAGCTCAGATCCAGACACACACACACACACACAAGGACACACACACACACACGCACATATCCACCCACCCACACACACATATATCTATACAGACATTTTCCAAAAACCATGTATTTTGATTCATAACACCTCGGAAAACAATTAATACATGTTTTAGAAAAACTCAAAAAATTACTATCACAAAGCTTCCTCTAGGAGGAAGCAAAACTAAGGACTTTAACTCTCTACAGCGGTTCTAAATAGTCATACAAATCACAAAAATAATTTTAATGTATATAAAGAACAAAGTTTCTTAACTAAAATGCGAATGAAAAAAGGAGCCCGGGAACTGTCTGGTTTCTTAACTGTCGCCCGAATTGTCTGGTTTATTAGCTGTCGGACGAGTTGTCTGGTTTCTTAACTCTCGGTCGAGTTGTCTGGTTTCTTTGCTCTCGGTCGAGTTGTCTCGTTTATTTTTTTTCTTTTTTTCGCATTTTTGGATCAAATAAGGATAGTTTTGGAGGTGTTCTGCGGTACTTGGAGGGTTGCCGACTTTGTTCGTAGCTAGTCTGTATCCTATATATTGTATTTCAACAATAAAAATTTCCGCGATCTCAAAAGCGGTTGCGCTACATTTTTTTCATGGATTTTTTCGTATTTTTGGATCAAATAAGGGTAGTTTTGGAGCTGTTTGGATTTTGGTTGGAGTTGCAACGTTGCAAACTTCAACTACATTAAATTAACTATATTAACTCAGCTCATTGCAGCTCAATTTATATTAAATATTGTTAAAATATAGCTCACGTTATTCCATGGTAAAATTATAAGAAAATATGCTGAAGTCATGTCTATATTTTATTAGATCACCGTAATTTCTTTGTTAGGTTTTGTAATATACAACTATTAAAAAAAAAGTACTATTGAAATACTCAAGACTTTAAAGTTCATAATAATATTGAATAAAAAATTTTATAAGTCGATGAAGTATAAGTCATTCTATTAGAAAATAAATAAAACAAAATTTTGTATAGACTGTTTGCTTGTAAATACTGGATTTAATAGACTATATAATTTTAAAACTGTGTATATAACTTTCGGGAATTACTGTGACAGTGTTCCAAAAAATTTAGATATTTATATTAATAAAGAAAAACTAAAGTTAACTTACTCGTTTAAATATTTAGTAGTTAATTTTTATTATAATCTAAAATGGGATGAACATATTAACTACCTAATTAAAAAAACAAGTTACTTAAATTTCATCTTCTACAAAATTAATAAATTTGTGCAAATAAATACTTTAGAGGCTATTTGCTATGCGTTTTTTCACAGTGTGATCAATTATGGCTTAATTGCCTGGGATGTTGTCTATAAAAACAATCAACATTTACTCCAAAATATTCAAAACAGGTGTCTTAAACTAGTTTTCAAAAACACTTTTGAGCAAAATAAACTAATGAATATTAAGCAACATTCAGATGGGACTGCTTAAATAAAATATTACTACAACGAAATAAAAAATATATTTACAAACTTAAATAGTAAGACAAGAAATAAAGCTATCTTATTACCAAAAATGGACAAAAAAGTAAGCGAAAAAAACAATTACATAACTGCAATAAAGACTTTCAATATACTTCCAAATGAGTTCAAAACTCTAGAAATAGACAAAAGAACAACTATCTACAAGTTTAAAAAATGGATTGTCAAGAATATTAATTGAAAACGATTTGAATATTCCTTGAAAGCGATTTGATACTATAATTTTGTTATAGGAATTCAAGTCTAAAACTTAGATAATTGCATATCACATATACTTATTACTCTTTTTTATATAAATTTTTATAATACTGTTAAAAACAAATACAGATGTTTTATCTAATAGGTTTAAAATTTATTGTTTCATTTTTGCATAAAATATTAATCTAATTATTAGCCTAAAAATTAATTTTGTATACCTTCGGAGCCTTTTCATAAGTTTTATCCATGTTATCGGGAGATTCTAATATTTTTTTCTTCAAATTTTTTCTATTTTGTTTCGATCCATCAACAAACTCACCATATTTCAATAATTTTGATTGCATTTCTCTCATTTCCAACCATGCTGCAAATTAAAAAGCAATATATTTACATACTGAATTTAAATTGTAAGATTTATTGTTGAAAAAATATTATCAAAAAAATTATTAAATAATTGCATTAGTACCATTTCTATATAAAAATCTCATTTAGTTTACACAAATACAAAGAACTTAAAATTCATTCAGAAACACTGAAACTTGCGTAAAAATCTGTTTGTCCCAACCCTCAACTAGCACCTCTACCAAAATTCTGTAATAGAAACTATCTTTCAAATAATGACCATTACTTCAAGATGCAAATATAATTTACTCCAATAACATTTATATTAAGTTAAAGTCAAACACAGCTGAGATTTTTTGTATTTCATAGTGACAGTTAAAGGTTAGAATGAAATGGATAAACAATTATACAATTTACATATACAAAATGAATTAATACATAGTTTACTATTTTACTATTCTAATATTCTAAATGATAAAATAATATATGAAGAAAAGAAAAAACAATGGTTATGTCGTAGCGTTACACATACAATCCACTTATGTATATTTTTTTAACTGAGTCTGAACAACTTGACTTTTCATGTGTACTCGTGACTCCCTGTGCTGAAAAAGAGACCCAATTGCCAACGAAGGTATATACTTTATACACAAAGTACTGAATAAGCAAGAAATGTGGGAGAGATGGGACAGAAAAGATAAAGAGAAAGCAGCAGAGGAAGAACAAAAACGCGTAGCAAAAGAACACAAAACTGGGAAAGTCAGGACAGAGTCAAAGGGTAAGCTAGATAAACCAGAAATAAAGAAGACACAGACGAAAAAGAGACAGAATTCAGAAATAATATTAAAGAAACTCAAGTCGAAGATGTAGAAGACGAAGGTGAAGGACCCAGCAAGACACCAGATAAAGGTAATACTGAAAAGAAAGAGGACGAAGATAAATCAGAAGACGGAGATAATGAAAGTTGAAAATGATATATGTTGATATAAAAAAATAAAAGTATATTAGATAGGTTTAGAGAAGGCACACGAAACACAAACTAGAATAAATAAACTGACATACACACACACACACAGATAATATAACTCTAGTCACAAGATGACATAAACAACACAAACAAGTATAAACGAACATACACATGTAAATAATGTATAGATTATTTAACATAAGTTAATGAAAGCAATTATTATTATTACTCAGATGAATCTTGATTTACTTTGATTATAAATTGATTAACCTCGAATCAAGGTAAATCAAGGTTGACGTTAGATACAATGTAGTATAACAACCATAGGCATACGAGAGATAGACTGCAGGTGCAGGCTAGCGAGAGTGTCTTCTTTAACCATGTTCTCCCTTAACAAGTGCCACTCCTTCTAATCTGCCAATGCAGCCTACCTATTTTATGTCTATGATAACAACACATATTCATACATACAAGGTAAACTGGACAGACAGTTAAAGTCTGTGGAAAAGTTGAAGAAGATGGCAGAAATGGAAAGACGAAGGGAAAAGAACTCAGAGAAAGGATAAAAAGAAAGGAAGAGGAACAGAGAGAGAAGATAAAAAAACAACAAAAAAGCATGGAGTATACACGAGGTTGATAAAGAAAAGACGCTGGTAATAGAAAGAGGATGGAGATGGAATAGAGACGAAATTGTCAGACTTTATGGTGAGGAAGATTGGAGAAGATCAGTGGAAGACGAAGAAGATTCCAAGGATTGACAGACAGACAGTAGTCGGAATAAAGTGGCTAATACTGGAAGATAAAGCCACGAGAGACTAGTAGAGAGAAGCAATAAGAAATGTAAAAACTTATATTTTAACTAAGTGAATAAATAGAGGTTATAATGTATATGAAATAATTGTCAATAAAAAACATATACTACCAAGCATATGAAAGAACTTTAAATAACAAAAAATATACTTACTACCATGACCCAAAATTTTTACAGAGTATGTATTAAATGTGGCTTTCTTCAAAGATACTTTAAGAAATTGTGCAGATGTGATATCACAATCTGGCCAAAAAATTTCCACTGCAGTCTTATTTTCGATTATGCTTTTTATGTTTTCTTTATTTTCTTCATTTATCCAACAGCTAAATCCAGTTTCAACTTTATTTTCTTCTGTCAAAAATTCTACCAATAAGCAGTCTTCATTGTCCACATTAAGAAATATTTTATTCCTCATCATAGATGTTTAATTTCTTTGTAAATATTTTCTTTTAAACTGCGTAATAACTTTAGTAATAACTTCCAACTTAAAGTAACTTTTTTTCTCCTCCATTAAGTGTAAAATCGATAATTTCACGTTGCATAGCAACGATAAATAAGTTGCATTTTGTCTGCTTGTATATCAAACTGAAGTATGATATACAAGTTGGAATAATACTTTAGCGACGAAAAGTACTTCCTTATAGAGCTATCGACTCCAGGCCACGTCCTCTGACGAAAAGTACTTACAAAAAGTATCTACTTATACGACTAAGCGACACGACACTCGATAGACGTAGCCATACGTCGCGGTAAGGCGGACGGCCGTATCCCGTACGCGTAACGCGACTAGCACGAGTACCAGCGCCATCAAAGGCATGTAAAAGTAGGTACCTAAATAAGGCGGTGGAAATTGGAATCTCCCTAATAAGGTTTACACGACGATCGGACGATCGACCAATCGCGTGCCGCATGTACCGTGGCGCATAGTTTAAAAAAGAAAGATACTTATTATGAATTGCTAGGATAAAAAATACAGTATGATGTCGAAGTATAAGCGCTATTTAGAGGATGGCGATGAAGCCATTACTAAACGGACAAAATATCGTTATGGAATTATAAAAGATGATGCATCAAATTATCTTGAACAGGTATGTTAAGTTAATTTGCTATTTTAGTTGTGTTGCTTACCTTTTAATGATTATGCATATATTAATTATTTAATTTTTTAATAGGTTCCCATTGAGAATAATGTATTCAGCAGAGAATGTGAAGCAATTATGGTAATACCCAATCCACAGCTGGAGAATGAAACTATTATACCTTATCAAGAAATAAGTAAAACCCAAGTAACTATACCTTTTTTATTCGTCAAATAATAGTGATTATATAAGTTATATACATCGGAAATATGTAAATTGTTTTTTACTGGAATTATTTTCCTTGATAACATATATGTTTTTGTATAATTTTACTTATTTCTAAAATGATTATTTAATACATTAAGACTTCGAAAAAAAAGTATTATTTCAGCAAATAATTTTGGTTTGCTCCAGAATTCATTAAATCGTTAACAAAAATAATTTAAAGCAATGTTTGAAAAGTTGTTTAAACAAAAATATTATAAGAAAATCTTATTATAATCTTTTTTTAATAGTACAATTGCACATAAATAAAAGTATTTGTAGCTTTTTATGTATAAAATATTTAATTTTTAAAATATAGTTTGTATAACATTTGAAATTATCGTGATACAATACAATATGAACACCTGTTGACCATAAAGTCAGGTGCACACGAATAATACAAAACCGAGATGTATATGAGTAATTCTCGTGTACATTTAACTTTTATGATACTGGGCTATATTTTAAAAATAAAGAGCTTAATGAGCTTGGTACAAAAGCCTAGTTTTGAGTCAAGTCTTCAATAACCCCCTATTTTTTGTGAAGTAATTCATGAATAATTGTAAAATAATATCTATTCGAACTTTACAAAAATTAACCATTCCGAATTATATAAATACCTTAATAAACACATACAACTCAAAAAGCAAAAGAAACTAGGTTTTAGAAAAATCAAAAAGATTTTAATTTTATTGGTTTAAAAAAATACCTCTAAAATATTTTAATTAATTATAAATTTTAGGTATTCTATGTTATGTTAACTTTTTTTATATACTTTTTGAGATTGTATTAGGGTGTTAAATTATTATCACCAGTATAAGTATCTCAAAACGTGGTTAATAAGTTGAGTTGATATTTTCTGATATACATTATGAATTTAAAAAGATAATATTTTTTTTAATAATTTTCAGTTATAAACAATACCTTTGTGATACAATGAGTACCAATATTTTTTATAACTTGTTTTGAGCTATACTTATAGGTAAGCTATGTATCAAGAATGTGTCTTCATTTTTTAATTTCTTTTTTGTAATATAAAAAGTTAAGTGTACGCGAGAAGAATTACTCATAATCAAATCTCGATGGAATCTTAGCAGTACATAATCATGTATTTTCTGTGCATAAGACTCAGCATGGAAAGTCAAAACACTGTGATTACACTAACAAGAATAAATAACAGGTAGTTGGCCTATCTACCTGGAACACTAAATTAACACTGCACTCTCACTAAGAGAACTCGTCTTATCTAAAGACCATCACCCACTTGCTAATCACTGAATCATACTATCACATCTGCTGTACTAGATAAAACAATGGTCCAGCATTGGAGCCAGCTGTTGTTAGAAGCTAGCCCAACATGATTTATTCCAGTACCCTCCAGAGTCTGTCATACTAAGCTGCAGCAGGCATACCTACATAAGTGCATTTTGTTTCTCTTGGATAACTGTAGCAGCAGCACGAGGTGCAGTATGGCAGCTGTTTGTGTCAGAGGCTAGCGCAACTACAACTGTACAAGCAAGACTGTGCATCTGAACCTGGCGCAACTTCACCTGTGCCAGCAGGGTCCAGAGTCTGCCACAACAAGTTGCAACAGAGGTGCACCTTCAGTAGTGCCCACTCTCTTTCTTGATAACGACAACAACAGCACCAGCTTCAGTATTGCAGCTGCACATCAGACTGGTGCAACTTCAAACAGACCAGCACTTGCAGCAGCCTGTTACACTGAATTAAAGCAGAGACATCTTCAGCAGTGTCTTTCATTCTCTCTACTCTACTTATGACTGCAGCAACAGCAAATTATAAAATACAAAACAATCCAATGTTGTGCTGTGCATCAGAGTCTGGCACAACTGTGTCTGCGCCAGCAGCTTACAGAGTCTATCACGTCTTGCTGCAGTATTGGTTGCAGAGAAGAGACACATCTTCAAAAGTGCCTGCTCTTTTCCTCGACGACCATGTGGAAGCAGCACCATTAAAAAAAACAAAAATACAATTATCACCAGCAACAATATCAACTTGGCTCAAACTGCACTAAGGCTGAAATCACATGGTGCGGATTAGAGCTGCGGCATAGAGGATACGTCATGGAGGCAGCCAATCAAAGCTATTTTTACATTTGCAGAATAGCTCTGATTGGCTGTTTGTTACCATGACGCAACCTCTATGCCGCAGCTCTATTCCGCACAATGTGATTTCAGCCTAATGCACCACTCAGCAGTGGGGAGTCCGTCATTTACCACTATAGGCGGGCCCTAAGTATCTTATCTACTTTCTGACAGGCAGTACTGGGTTTATGACGCAACATTGAGATTGACAAAAATTTCATTGTTGTAATACAATTTATAGGATACAGAATAGCTAGAAAAAAATTGACTGCCATTAAAGCACCGCGGGACACCGCCCAAACTACCCTCACTTGCTCCAAAAATACAAAAAAATCGGAAAAAATCTAGCTTGTCCGTTTTTGAGATTGCCAACAATTTTATTCTTGGAATACAATATATAGGACACAGGCTAACTAGAAAAAAATTGGGAACCTTCCAAGTACCACGTAATACCTTCAAAACTACCTTTATTTGCTCCAAAAATACAAAAAAATCGGAAAAAAATCTAGCCCGTCCGTTTTTGATATTGACAAAATTTTATTGTTGTAATACAATTTATAGGACACACAATAACTAGAAAAAAATTGACTGCCCCTTAAGCACCGCGGGACACCTCCCAAACTACCCTTACTTGCTCCAAAAATACAAAGAAATCGGAAAAAATCTAGCGCGTCCGTTTTTCAGATTGACAAAAATTTGATTCTTGTAATACAATATATAAGAAACGGACTAGCTACAAAAAAATTAGCAACCCCCCAAGTACCGCGGAACACCTTCAAGACTACCCTTATTCGCTCCAAACATACGAAAAATTCAGAAGAAAAAATAGCTCGTCCGTTTTTGAGATTGGCAAAAATTTTATTGTTGGAATACAATATATAGGACACAGTCTAACTAGAAAAAGATTGACTGCCCCTTAAGCACCGCGGAACACCTTCCAAACTACCCTTACTTGCTCCAAAAATACAAAGAAATCGGAAAAAATCTAGCGCGTCCGTTTTTGAGATTACCAACAATATGATTCCTGGAATACAATATAAAGGACACAAGATAAGTAAAAAAAAATTGACAACCTTCCAAGTACCACGTAATACCTTCAAACCTACCTTTATTTGCTCCAAAAATACAAAGCAATCGGAAAGAAATCGAGCTTGTCCGTTTTTGAGATTGACAAAAATTTGATACTTGTAATACAATATATAAGAAACGGAGTTTTATTGTTGTAATACAATTTATAGGACACAGAATAGCTAGAAAAAAATTGACTGCCCCTTAAGAACTGCGGAACACCTACCAAACTACCCTTACTTGCTCCAAAAATACAAAGAAATCGGAAAAAAATCTAGCGTGTCCGTTTTTGAGATTGCCAACAATATGATTTTTGGAATACAATATAAAGGACACAAGATAAGTAGAAAAAAATTGGCAACCTTCTAAGTACCACGTAATACCTTCAAACCTACCTTTATTTGCTCCAAAAATACAAAAAGATCGGAAAAAAAATCTAGCCCGTCCGTTTTTGATATTGACAAACGTTTTATTGTTGCAATACAATTTATAGGACACAGAATAGCTAGAGAAAAATTCAATGCCCCTTAAGCACCGCGGAACACCTACCAAACAACCCTTACTTGCTCCAAAAATACAAAGAAATCGAAAAAAAATCTAGCTTGTCCATTTTTGAGATTGACAAAAATTTGATTCATGGAATACAATATATAAGAAACGAACTACCTACAAAAAATTAGCAACCCTCTTTTTCAATTTATAGGACACAGAATAGCTAGAAAAAAATTGACTGCCACTTAAGCACCGGGGAACACCATCCAAACTACCCTTACTTGCTCCAAAAATACAAAGAAATCGGAAAAAAAACTAGCTCGTTCATTTTTGAGATTGACAAAAATTTTATTTTTGGAATTCAATATATAAGAAACGAACTACCTACAAGGAAATTAGCAACCCTCTACGTACCGCGGAACACCTCCAGGACTACCCTTATTTGCTCCAACAATACGAAGAAATCGGAAAAAAAATTTAACTCGTTCGTTTTGAGATTGCCAAAAATTTTAGTGCAGGAATACAATATATAGGACAAATGCCAACTAGAAAAAAATTGGCAAACTTCCAGGTACCACGTAATACCTTCAAAACTACCTTTATTTGCTCCAAAAATACGTAAAAATCGGAAAAAAATTTAGCATGGCCGTTTTTGAGATTGCCAAAAATTGTAGTGCAGGAATACAATGTATACGACACAGACTAGCTAAACGAAATTTGGCAACGATGCAAGTACCGCGGAACTCCCCCAAATACTCACATGTACTCTCTTGTACTCCCTTAAAAGTAGAAAATATAGACATAGGATTGAAGACGTAGAGATGATAGATGTAGAGGCAGAGATGTAGAGATAAAGATATAGATAAAGAGACATAGAGCTAGAGTTGTAGATGTAGATCTGGGGACAGGGATGTAGATACAGAGACGCAGAGAAAAATAAGCAGAGCCAGAAACGTACAAAAGGACATTAGAGACAGAGATGTAGAGACAGAGGAGTAGAGACCGAGAAGTAGAGAACGAGAAGTGGAGAAAGATGTGTAGAGACAGAAACGTAGCAACAGATGAATGGTGTCAAAGAAATAGAGACAGAGGCGTGTGGACAGAGAAATAAAGACAGAGATTAGAGACAGCGATGTAGAGACATAGATGACGAGACATAATAATCCAGATAAAATTGTACGGTGGTGCAATGAAAAAGACAAAGGAATGGAGACATAGATATACTGATACCTGTTTATTGCGGTTGAATCTATACTTCTTATCGGAGTTTGTGGTGCTCTCATAAGTGCAGCCTCTACAATTGAAGTAGCATGAGCTACTCTTTTCTGAGTGTACTCACAGCGCCAACCTGTCAGGAGCGCCACCTAACCTTAAAAGGCATTTGCTCTACTCTCCAAGAGTTGTGAGAATGCCCTATTGGCGCACCGGCTAGACTGACTAACAGTGAAAGTGACTACTGTTTTTTGAGATTAGGAGGAACGCAGAATTTTTCTCAGTATAGGGATTTTGTGAAAGGGATGTAGAGTTAGAGAAATAGAGACAGAGACAGAGAGGCAGAAAAATGACAACAAAGACGTAGAGACAGCGATGTAGATGCATAGAAAGAGATACTTGTACGAAAGGCAAAAATGGAGACAATGAAATAGAGGCAGAGTCGTAGACTCGGAGAAGTAAGACAGAAACGTACAGACAGAGACGTAGAGACAGATATGTAGAGACAGGGCTGTAGAGATAGAGATATAGGGATGGAGACGTAGAGACAGCGATGTAGAGACAGAGATTAGAGACAGACACAGACAGAGACGTCGAGTCAGAGACTTAGTGACATGGATGTAGAGACAGGAATGGAGAGACAAACAGTGACAGAGACGTAGGGCCCATAATTGGGGACACTGAACAAGAGACAGAGACGTAGGGACAGAGATGTAGAGACAGAAATACGTAGAGACTCAAGCGTAGAGACATGGAAGTGAGACATAAATGTACAGCCAAAGATTCAAGGTAGAAAAGTAGAGATAGGGATGTAGAGATAGCGGTGTAGAGACAGAGATATACAGACAGAGGCGTAAAGACAGAAATGTAGAGACAGAGAAGTAAGACAGAAACGTACAGACAGAGATTAGAAACAGAGATGTAGAGACAGGGATATAGAGATAGAGATGTAGAGACAGGGATGTAGATAAATAGAAGAAAAAACTGTGACGAAGGGCATGCAAATGGAGACAATGTAATAGAGACAGAATCGTAGAGTCAGAGAGTTAGTGACAGGGATGTAGAGACAGAGATGCAGATACAGAAATGTTATGACACAAACGTAGAGACAGATAAAGAAAGTCAAAGAAATAGAGACAGAGGCAAAGAGACAGAGAAATAAAGGCATAGATTAGAGACAGAAACGTAGAGAGAAGGATGTAGAGACATAGATGTCTAGACAGAGTCATCGAGAGAAAAACGTAAGGCAGAGAAATGGAACCGAAAAGACAAAGGAATGGAGACATAGATATAGAGACAAAGACGTAGATATAGGGATTTTATGAAAAGATAGAGAGTAGAGCGAGATATGTAGAGACAGGGCTGTAGAGATAGAGGTGTAAGGACGGAGACGTAGAGATAGGAATGTAGAGACAGCGACTTAGAGACATAGTGACAGGGATGTAGAGACAGAGACGTAAGGTCCAGATATGGATACACCGAAAAAGAGACA
>UXGD01004596.1:0-16626 GCA_900474315.1 Torymus auratus | reverse complement strand
GATACAAAATCCAAGGTTTTCCCGATTTTCAAAAAAATGGACTTATGTCGTTATGCCTCGGAGCCACAGATATATACACACGGGATCCCGTTTTTGCTCTTCCGTCTATAGGTACAGACTCGCGGAGATACTGGTTCCGGCGCGCGTAAGTGTGTGTGTGTGCAAGAGTATCGGAAAACGCCGTGCGGTCTGTTTTTGGGCGCGATAGGTACAAAAATGTCGTACTACACTCGCACGACCGGTTTCGTGGTACGTCATTGTACATATAGATACCTATGTGTTTTTTTTTTCGTTTACGAAATTTACAGTTGCCAGGTGTTTCCCGATTTCCTTTTTTTTTCTTTCTTCCTTGAAATGCAGTCACGAGATTCGCGTTCTTTTACATAAAGCGAACTATATACACTCAAATTTTTAAAACTACAAAAAGGCAGCTCATTAATAACGGCAGTCGAGATAAATCTCACTATATAAATCTGACTACCGTTGCCTAAAATCTTACGTCATTCATGTCGATTGCACTCGTCAGAACCACTATCATCACACACGCTTTCCCTAAACTCGCAACTATAATCACGCTCTCGTTGTTCGCTCCCAAAATCACTTGCCACCGAAAACAATCGCGCGCGCTTTCTCTCTATCTTAAAAAAAAATGAGAAAGCCGCTATAAGTTAGTACAGCTGCGCACGTGCGTACACACGTCAATAGACATATATACTTACTCTTCAGCGAGCGGTTCTCCATCTCCTCTTTCCTCACGCGCAATCCAATTAGATATATTATATCAATCCTCGGCAGGCTCAGCGAATCCTCGATCCGTCGATCGATCAATCAATCTCTATCTCAGCATATGTGTAGGTATATGTAAAAACCACACGCACGCACAGATGCACACGCACTTATACACCGTAGCACTGCAGAGAGAGGAGCTGCGAGCTCTCGCGCGGCGCTGGGCTGACTGACTGATTGCCGGCAGCGCGCGCGCGTGTGTATAGACGGCGAGTAGAGAGAGAGGAGCGCAAGCCGCCGCTGCCGGTATATAGGTGGAGAGGACGGTGCGCCGCCCCTGTGAGCGATGGGAGCAGCAGAGGAAGTGGTGATCGTTTCTTTTTTCGAGTGAGAGAGGGGACGTGTGTAAGGATGGCTTTTGGCCCGGGAAGTATGTATTTTTGGCGATTATATATGGGTGCGGGAAGTGCGCGCGGTCTCGCGAGGTTTTTTTTTTAAGATAGCGTATAGTTTTTATGCGGTTTCGGTGGGTAGGGTGAGATTTTGTAAGTGATTTTCGTGAGTTGTGTATGATTATTTGACGTTACGAATATGATGTATAAGTCCAGTGCTCGCGCGATGTGTGAAAGTGCTCTATAAGGATATTTAGAAAGCGGGTCCGGTGAATATAGCCGCGATCTTCCCTAATTAAATTACTTATGTATATATAGCTCGGTCATGCGAGTATATAATTATACTAAGTTTCCCAACGAATGTACGAATCATTATATAAACTTCTTTTATAATTTTACAGGGAGAAAAGAATTTAGTAAAACAAATTATTACCATAGTTTTGTAAAAGGTACCGTCATATTGTCTCGTAAACCCGCCACAGACTGTAAAAACCCAAATTACCATATACTTTATATAAGAAATTTTACTATAATACTGTATTGTAAAATTTACTGCAAAATATGATAATTTTTTGGGTCTTTACAGTGTGTGGTATAGCTTTACGAAGCGGTGTAGTAATTTTTTCAAAATGCTTTTCTCAGTGTACGAACAGTTATAAACGCAGTCGCAACCTTATATGTTTATTTTGTTCCCTTCCAATTGGTATACACATAGTCACTCGTACGCACTCTTATAATAATAAGTCAACTCTATAAAAACAGGATAATAAGGTTTGAGGAAAAAAAATTATCACAACCAATGTCGCCGTACACGTGAAAGTGTTAAGGCGCTATACGAACGACGTGAAGCCTTACGGTCCCGAATAACTTTCGAAAACGCTGCATAATCGTATATCAAAACGAGCAATATCACTTCGCTACAACTATATAACGTGTATGACCTTATTCCCAATTACACATCTACATTCACCATGAACGCCAACAATGAAATCACCTATACACGCGTAAATTTAGTATAATACGAATCAACAACAACGGCAACGAGAAGTGGGGGAGCCCTAGGGCTATACAGAGTCCCTGCGGAGGCCGCTCTATTCATCCTTGTCTTATATCCCGCGGGAGTAGGTATACATATATATAGGCCAACCGACGCGCTGTTTTCCGTCGGTTTTTCCGACGGGATTTCCAGGGTTCACGCGCGAGAATCGTCGATCATTTAGATGAGGAGAGGTAAAAGACAGGTGCTTCATTCGCCGAACCCGGGGAATGTTGGTTTGGAATATAGGAGGCTTTTGAAGATTGAATTGCGTCGAAGAGGTTTTTTTCAACGTATATATAGAAATGGATAGGTTATTTTTTAAGCTACGGGCGAGAAGTGGCGCGTAAAGTGTATGATATGTCTGTATAAACTGCCGCGCGTGTGAGTAAGTGCGGGATTTTCCAGTGTGCGCTATTATAGTACACTGGGTGAGTGGGAATGCCTGCGATGCGTTCTGAATCGTTTGATGGGATTTTTATTCGGGCTTTTGTTAGGGATGGATGATGGAGTGTCGTGAAAATTGAAGGTTCTTAATTTATTGAAGGATATATTATCGTAGAGCTTTTAGGGTGATTTGTGCACGTCAATTTTAGATTGTTATATACTTATATAAATTATTTATTAAATGATATGGGTATGGGATTGGAGAATAAACTTGAAAAATATATAAACTATCTAATATTGTAAGGTGTTCGAAAATGAAATATAAATATTTCAATAGTTTCAACAATTTTTATTGCTTTTGTACAAAAAAAAAAACAGAATAATAGTATTTACATGAGAAAGCGTATTATATATAAAGAACAATTTTTTTGTTTTCATATGCGAAAAACAGTACTATGTATAGGAACCATTCGACGAACAAAATCTTAAAGTACAGAAGAGTATACGGCGCGTGTGTAGTTCAATGAAACACTTAAATCGTTTAAGTCTCTCTTTCTCTCTCTCTCTCTTTCTCTCTTTCAGACTGCGGCGGCTTACAATCAATTTCCGGCTCGCTTTGAGTGTGTCCGCTTTTTCGAGAGTCAAGGACTGTCGAGAAGTTTATATCCACATTTTATACAATTACGCTGCGGTAGCTAGTAATACAATTTATAACTTGACGGAAATTCACTTTTCCTTGTTTGTTTGAGGCCAGTTAATGATTTTTAAATATTTTAATAATCCCTTTCGTGTTTAAATTTAGAATATAATGAAACATTCCACAATTCATGTTCAAACGGATGTTGTATGGATTAATGTTAATTTTTCAAATTACCTCTCGATGACCCATCGCGGTAGACCATGTAAACCCAATTTAAAAAGAATCCTAATAATTCACTAATACATATTTAAATTATATAAATTAAATAAATAATATATTTTATCTATGATAAACATTAGTAATAGTAGACTTTGCTATATAACGTATGTGTAAAAAAGCTTTGCAGAAAAGATGAAAACTCGGACAACCATTTTTCAGTTCATTTCGACTAGGTCTCGAATTGTATGCCCGTAACAAAGTAAAGACATTTTCTGCAAACGGCGAAGAAAGCCACGCCACTGCGACACATTCGTTATCTTTGTCCCTTGAATTGTCGGAAGGCAAAGTATGCGTCGGCTCCATGCAAAACTCCGACGACTCCACTCAGAAACTGAAAATAAACACAAAAGATTAATCTCGTAGTGTATTATATTTAGACGCGGAGACAATTGTCAAATATATTGTATTAGAAAAGAGATCATTGAAAGTACCCTGGTAGAAAAGTAACCATATTTTATAGCTAACGTGTTAATTTTTATGAAAACTACTATTACTTAAAATACATAAAGTGTTAATGCCATAATTTATTTCGGATTGGTACAAAATTATATGAAATGCAAGCAATTTTCGTTTTTAGCCATAAAGTTGACTGAAGAATAGCTGTAGCTTCTGGGTTAACATTTCTATCAAGGTAGAGTAATGCGTTTATTGACTATTGTCTTAAATACAAATAGTTGTTAGATATTTTATATAAACAAAAGTAGGACTAATTTCAACATAGCTCGTGTACCAAAAAAAAGAATAATATTGATTTCTTTTTAAGTTTTTCCTTCCTTCTAGAGGAAGTTTTGTGATAGCGAAAAAAAAACATACGTTTTCAAGAAAATATGTTAGACATGTTGTTTACAATTTTTTTTATTCACTACCTAGAATATGCTTTCGCGTTAACTTGTAATTTTCCTTACAAGGTAAATATAATATAAAAAGAAAGCTTATTGGATATATTAACCAAACTTTATTAAAAACGTTAAAAAGTCAAATCAAATTAGTCTCATTTATCCCAATAATATACATGTCACATTAAAAACTCTCACATTTCGTACATCGCAATACACCCATATACAAATTTCTCAATCACCGCAAGCTCCAATACCCACGGCACCTTTGGAGGTACGAACACACACAAGGCATTGAACTACTTACCCAACCATCGTCGTCGCGCGCATACCATTATACCATTTTTTCTCTTTTCTTCCCCTGCACCAAGCGCATATATCGCATAGTATAACCTGCATTACACACATCCATTATGCATCGCGCGCATTCGCGGGCTTTTTAAAGAGTGCGGCGAGAGGTATGCGCGCGCAAATCCAATGGGGACAGGCGCACAGAGTGTGATGTGCAATGCAAAAAGAAAAGAAAAAAAGAACGTGGCGGTACTCACGTAGGCGGCGGTCATGGCAGGATAAACGTCAAAGCCAGGCGTGATGACGTACATCGGCCAGAGGAACATTTTCGTCGCGAATGCCAAGCACGAGGCGGAGCTCAGGTAGAGAAAGCAGGAGAGCGCGTTGAACATCATCTCCTATAAGTGAACAATCGAACTTGGGGTTGATAAACTTGCAAGAAAGACAGTATACTTATAATGTACGTTAGTGCTTCTAATGAGTATATTGTGTGCCGATGCGTGCTACTGCAGTGATGCGTATGACCGCGAAGCTATTGTGATTTAAATAGATCGCGGTGATATGGCTGTAATGTGTGTGTGTGTGTGTGACTCCGTCTCGTTTGCATGAGCCCGGGTAGGTAGGTATGTTTATTCTTACGTGTGTGTAAAAGGGGAAGGAATGGATATTGTGTATTGTGCGGTGTGGATATAGATTGTTTGACCGAATGGGCCGTGGTGAGGCGCGATTTTTATAAGGCGACATGTGTTGTTTTTCGCGACAGTATTTATATGATGATGGTTTTGTTAAAAGTTCTATTGGAATACGGTGTGTACATAGTCGTGGAAATATTGATGATGTTGGGTTTTCTATCGTATGGGAGTACTCATGTTTGAAGCCGAGTGTACAAATTTTCCGTTTATATTTAACTGTGTTAGATACATTTTAAGTGTCACTTTTTACAAATAGTATAACATACGTCAAATAAGATAAAATTAGGCTGGTATTTTGGGAGTATTGGCACAGTTATTCAAACAAACAGTACATTATAATGTAGTATTGTACAAGTATATTAGAGGAAAAAATTTACATTACTTCACGGAAAAAAATTCATTGGTTATTACGATTATCATAACCAATTGCTTGGCATTAGTGAAAAAAAATAATAATAAAATAGTTACCGTAACCAAGTTATTGCGGTTGCTGTAGCTATTTTAGTGGTTTATTTTACTCATGCTGAAGTGATGGAAGCTTTTAACAAATTAGTTGGTAACCGTAACCAGTCATTTTTTCCGTGTTATTCTTATATTTTTAGAATTCGCATTTTATCAGCTTTGGAAGTGTCAACACTTTTTTGTCAACAACCAGAGAAGGCTGCACATGCTTATTGCAACTAGATTTTTGTATTAATTGTATATTTGTTATGTTGTTTCTTTCTAATGGTTATGAAAAGTAGTTATAAAATACATAACTTAATGTTTATATTTACTAAATATTTAACATTCTATACGACTGAAATCCTTAAAATTAAAATCGAAAAGTCGGTCAGAGTACACTGAAAAAACTGTTACAGAATAAAGTAATGTGACATGTTATAACTAAAAGTAAATATTACTTGAAATAAGTAAAATTTACTTGATTCTATAAAAAATTTGTTCAGTGTATTTAATTAAATGTTATATATTATTTTAAAATATCAATATAAGAATATTTAAATAAAATAACCATGAGGGAAGTATAAGATTTTTTAATAAATATAACTATAATTCGCTTAACATCATGCGATTCACTTAAATTTCTAAAAAAATTATTATAATATTTACGTAAATTAAAAAATTTATAAAACCATCATAAAACGGTATCAGTCACTGTCATATAACTTATAATAATAATTGATTAACTTCCGAATTATAGTAACATTTACCAGAACCATTTCCATTCCTCTTCCCAAAATAAAAAAATCATCCCTCATACAACAAAAAAAGAAGAAATACGTCAAAAATTACTCACAAACAGCGACGCCCTGATGAGCCGATACGACTTCTCGGATATGACGTAGCAGATGAGGAGGACAGCGGAGGTGAGGAAGCACGCCGAGGACGTCGTCAGGGCGCCCTCGAAGGCCGAGCCGATGGTCGCGCTGTAGCGCAGCCCGTAATTTATGAGGAGACTTTGAATCAGCCCGCTGATAAGCTGCGCATCGTAAAAAGGGAGGAAAGAGAATTATCATTATTATTATTATTCGAGGTGCCGTTTTTTTCGTTTGACGCAATTGCAACGAATCGTTCTGTTATGAGTAAGCACGCGGAGGTATATAACAATGGCATCCGGGTGATTGAACGGTATATTATGTGAAATTTCAAGCGACCAAAATAAATATGCGGCTGAGAGGTGTGAGTTCAGTTGGATTGTGAGCTTCACTGTTATATATGTATACGTCGAGTATGGTATGCCCGAAGTCAGTGTACTCTGTATAGTTGTGCAAATTGATTTTTTAATTTTATTACCATCATCGCTATAATTATACATGCTCATTTATTAGGCGATGAAGTGATCGTAATAGATCTGTGATTGAAGTATAGTTGAAGCAATTATTATTAACGATTTCTCTTTTAATACACCGTTTAACTTAAAATTTGATTTTTCGTTGATCCACGTGTTTATATACTTTTACAACGAAATACACCCTCAGAGCATTTAATTACTTCCTGCACACAAAGCTTATACACAAACTCTGAAAGAAAAAACTCTACTTAGTTGAACGCAATCGATTACTAAAAACTATACGAGAAAAATCGTCAATTTATAAAAAATCTCCAATCATACCGATATATAATTGTCTCTATATAGAGTAAAGGCTATTAAAACTCACCGTCTCGGCGACCTTGACGCCGCCGGGCAGAGTTCGCAGGAACTCGAGGTGAATGCACGTGCAGCAGCGGCAGAAGCAGCAGTCGACGCCGCCGTTGCTGTGCGTGCCGCTGATCGGCGCCATTCTTATCACCGGCCCGTTGCTCTCGATTCCGCCGCCGATTTTCATCATCTTTTTATCTGAACATCGAATATAGGTTCTCTATAGTTTCGGGGGATAATTGTCTATATTGTTCGGTATATTCATGTCAGTATAAGGGCTCTCTGCTTGCATTAAATCTTTCGTTACTTTGGTTTGTTTGAACAATCGTTGGTAGAAGAAAAGCAGAAGTTGGAGAAAAATAGGGGAAAATCCGGGATAATGTTGGTAAATATGTTGTTCGATTTCTCGTTTCTCGTTATTTGAGGTTTCTACTTTGATTTAACGAATATAGGAATAAGCACGTGTTGGAAGTATAGTTATAGGTAGAAGCACGTGTTGGAGGTATAAATACATAAGGAAAAAATCGACAATGTTGGAAATATTCGATCTTTCGTTTTTTCTTATTCGACGTTTCTACTTTCAATTAACGAGTAGTTGGTAACGAGATAATTGAAAACGAAACGTAGGAATCGGAAAAGCATAAGAAAAAATCCGAAACTTTCGATATACAGACATTGCACATCACTTCATCCTTGATAATTTTGTTTTAAAACTCCATTGAAAATTCCACGACTCTTCCAACCATTTCACCATCATTATTACACACAAACTCTCCGTAAATACTTGAAAACCATAACTTACGCTCTTAAAACAAATAAATAACTATATCCTCAAACTCTTCTAAACTCCCACACTATCACACACTAAAATTCGCACCAGCCCGTATATAACGCACACTTCTTCTTCTTCCTCGAAACCTTTCCTTTCCCATATACACAACCTCTCTCCAGACTCCAGCATCAGCGACTGCACCGAGGGATGGATGAGCTCTGAGAGCGCGCGTGTCTCATCTCTGTCGCGCGTGTCGTTGCACCCCCAGCATAGCTTCCGCGGAGGACGACTATTTCGGGCACCGTCGTCGCGACGCGCCGCGCGTGCACCTACGTTTCTTTTTTTCCCCTCTCTCTCTCTCTCTCTTCCACGCGAGTTTTTACAATGGGCGCGTACCTTTTTGCTCCCGTTTTTCTAAAAGCGACGGATGTTTGGGGAGCGCGTGCCGCGAGAGCTTTTTCAGGCGCGTTAATGCGTGCAGTCGCGCGCGAGATGGAGATTGAGGAGATGAGCTTTACGAGCTTCCGATGTGGTGGCGAGGCCGGATGGATGAATGCAGGAAGTGAGGTGCGTGCGGGTATAAAAATAATGGAGATGGGGAAAGTGCTCTGGGGTGTGGTGTGAGTTTAGGAGATATATATGTAGATGGAGGGGGATATAGTGTGTTTGAATTGGGTGTTGAGAGTGTTTCAGCGGAGTGAGTTTTGATATCGTGTGCATATATAGAGTTCGTATAATGTTGGAGTAAATGGTGGTAATTTTTTCGCTGGAGAACACGTGGTGTATAAATGAATTATCGTTGGTTATGGATTAACGCGTGATACTGATTTTCAAACTACTGTTATGTATAATGTATATTTAATTTGATTTTTTTTAATTTGATATTTTTTCGAAACACAGATGATAGACGATCGGATGGTAAATTTTTGTTTTCAAGTCTCATGTACATTAACACTCAAAAATAAATTTCTCTTTAAAATGTGACGAGGCGCCGTTAAAATTTCACATATCGTCAGCTGCAAGAAAAAAGATGAATTCAATAAAAATCTTTACCCACTTTGCATTAAAAATCACGTTTATTGCCAATTTTGAAAAATATCCACAAAGAAGTGCATTATATATTACACTGAAACGTTCGAAGAATGCTCAACGATCCAAGTACCTATATACACGAGCGTTTCCCCGTCATCCTACAACTCCTCAGTGTAGCGTCTCTGGAATCCGCCCGAATTCCCGACGAACTTCTTCCTCATCTGAATCGCGCTACACACTCATCGCGCGTTTCTCCTCTCAACCTTGAGGCAGATTCCGCCCGCGGGCACTTGCACAAAGAAGTTGCTCGAGTACGAGATCCGCGCTGGCGTCTCAGCGCACGCCGCGAACTTGTAGTTGCGCAGCAGCTGGCAGAGCGCGATTTTCGTCTTTAGTACTCCCAGTCGTTTCCCTGAAAAAAATGGAAATGTACGTCATCGATGTTAAACATCACGTCCATACGTGATATATGTATATTAAACGTAGAGATCGGCATTTTTATTCGTTCGCAAAATTTGTTCGAATATTTTTTCAAAACACTTCTAAAGCCCCCCAGTTTTTATGAGAAATCTGTTTATTAATTAAAATTATTACATTGCATCATGCAAATATTTACTGCGAGTATTCGTAAAAAATTTTGCGTGCCGATCTCTGATTAAAACTATATATAACTTTTTTTTAAATTTACCAATGCAATGCCTTGGGCCTTCGCCGAAGGGTAAATAGGCGAACGGATGCCTGGTGGCTTTATTTTCCGGTGTGAAGCGCAAGGGATCGAATCTCTCGGGCTCGGGGTAGATGTCGGGATCGTTGTGCAGACCGCTGACGGAGATGGCCAATCGCATGCCTTTCGGTATGCGGAACGTCGTATCGGGGAGGTCGAAATCCTCGGCGCTGATACGGTTCAAAACTGGGGCGCCTGGATGCTTCCTTAATGTCTCTTTTATTTCAATGTTATATTAATAGATTATTTATACATTTATGTAAAAGTGCGAAGTAGTATTAAATTGATGAGAGATTTACCGCAGAAGACCATGTCGAGGTACTTCATTTCGAAGAGTTTCTCGAAAGTCATGCCGTCGTCGCTATCGAAGACTTGGTCTATCTCTTCCTGCAGCTGATCCTGAACGTCAGGGTTGAGTGACAGCTCGTATAGACAGCAGCTGATGGCGGACGAAGTCGTTTCCTGGCCGGCAGCGAAGAAGATTACCGACTGCGCGACTGCCTCTATCATCGATAGCTTGTCAGGGTCGGATGCTGAAATTATGATGGCGTATAAGATTTTTGGTTATATGTTTTGGTGTTTATTTAGTTTTTTTATTTTGGAAAGAATGCTTTTGAATGAATGTGGTAAAAAGTGTATGAAAAATGTTTAAAGATACCTATCTTTTAAGAAACATTCATTGCATTAATTTTTTTTCTATATATTATATTATACATATTAGGAATATCTCAAGAATCAGATAATTGATTTTTATCAGATGATGCTTATCATACTTATTGTAGACATTTTAATTGTGATTGTTATCTTTTGACTATAGCGATGATTTTTCGGTTGTTTCGCGTTGTACGTTCAAGCTATGACTTTTAAAATTGAATTTTTTCAAAATAAATTCTGCTTCGAACGATTAACCTTATATGTTTTTTTCTTTTTGTTTTTCTTCATTAATCTGGATTCTACAAAATGTCTTTACAACTTCTTTTTTAAAACATTTACCGCTATTTTTTTCGAATCAATTTTTTTTCTTCTTTTTCCATAAAACTAAAACAGCGACAATGAGTCGAAAAACTACATGCTTCGTAGATAATGATATCACATCGTTAATGATTTCTGTACAGAGAGAAGTAAAGCTAAAGCTTTGATTGATATTTAATCACCGTTCTCATCGACCGTCCCCCTCTCCATCAGCTCAATGAGCGAGTTGAGAAAGTCGTTCCTCGTCACGTTCTCGGTTTTCCGATACTTCACCATATCTTCAAACATCTGGATGAAAAATTTCTGGACTCGGCGTCGCTTCTCGGGTACTGGATAAAACTTGAGCAAGTCCGGCACGTAGAAGCTCAGTAACACGAATACGGGCCCGAAGTCGTTGCTTATTTTGCCGTAGTGACGGAACTCCTGGTCCGGATTCTCCAGGCTGTTGACGTTGCAGCCGAACGCGATCGATGAAATGCAGTCGATAGTGAACCTGTTTGGAAAATATATAACTTTGGCTTTTGAACTTTCGAAGTTGAACGGTGGGTCAGAAGTTTGCGATTGAATTGTATTTTGTTATTTTAATAATAAAGTTTTGTTATTATGCTAGTTTGTACGACAGATTTATACATACAAAGTATATGTACGTATAATATATGGATTATAATTTATCAAAACAAAACAAACATGCAGAGCGAGGTGTTTTGGAACTTATGCTCTGAATTAATGTACTATATATTTCTGTCGTACAAATAGCCTCAGCCGTAACTAAAACATAAGCGGATATATTCGGGGAAGTGCCTCCGGCATTCGTATAACATATGTAATAATTGTAATACTCCAATAGAATTCGGAATTCAATATAAGTTGGAATTAGTTTCCGGGCTTTGTTCTGCAAATATTCATACTGCGTAATAAGCTGTCCGAAAATTCGAAAAGCTTTTCAATTAATTTTACTTTACATACGTCAAGCATATAATCACAATGTTTATATTATCACGAAACTATATATACAAAAATCACTCATCTTCTTTTTCGACAAATAACGAACCTCGACATCACATCCTTCATCTCTACGATACCCTCCTTCCCCTCCTCATCAACGCAATCCCCCACGACTTTGACCAGCACCTCGCAGATCTCCTCTAACAGTGGATACATCTGTTTAAGTTTACCCGACGTAAACGTTGGCGAGAGCTTGGACCTCAGCCTTTTCCACTTGTCATCTACCATCCTGGGCAGGGCACACGAAAGCGGATCATTATGCTCGTTGTGGTAGGTACCGCGGTTGTAGAAGTTCGCGAAGTGCTTGACAAGGATAAGACGAGCGAGATCGGGATCTGTGACCACGAGGATCGGCTCGTAGAGGAGGTAGAGGCCATGGTAGCGGTGTTGCTTGAATTTCTCGTGGCTGCGCTGAATGATGGTGCCTATATCCGTGGATGGAGGAGAGGGTGAAGGTTGATTAGGTGTGTGTCTGTGTAAATCGAATTAACGAGCTTATAGACGTTTTATTGTTCGAATTAAAGAAGTATATTTTTGTCCTTTAACTTATTGAGGATTATATACGGTTGCGAAATTAATCGTCATCAATGTACTCGGACAATATAAAGAAAACATAGGTTTGTTGTGTATAGACGAATCATTAGTAACAAGAGTGTATTACAAAAAGTGTCAAAAAGAAATTTTTATCAAGTAATGGAGGCATTTTTTATATGAAAAAATGGTATTTTTTAAAATTCTATAAATGTTTAGCAAAAAATGTCTGAACGGATCTAAGAAATTTTGCATTCTTTCCAATACAAAATAATAACAATATTTTCATTGAAAATGAATGAAATATCAATTAGATTACACGAAACATTTTCGACAGATCGACCGATTAATTAACTTTCCAACTCGTTAGCTAACGCAATATAACTAAGTACATAACCGGAACAACTTTGAAAGCTAAAAGGTCCGCATAAGTTGATTATAGAGAGTCATACCGTGCGTCACTGCTCCTCGAAAGTACGAAAGAGGAACATTTCCCAGCAGCACAGTGGGCGTCTCGTGAGGTACGCCTTTCCGAGCCCAAACATTGTAAACCACGTGTTTCAAGTACAAGTAGAAGCCGAGGCAGAGACCCGTGAGCCAGAACAGTTTCCAATGGAGTAGAGCTTCGAGCAAATCCATGACGCCGAACTGACGCGCGTAATTAGACACAGCCGTAGCCGGTGGTCGTTGTAATCGCTTAGGTACACTGTTCGATTTTGAGTTTCGGTCTTATATATGCTAATCCTAAGTGGTGGGGCGCACATGTTGTTTGTTTGATGATACGCGCAATGATAAGTTTATTTTCCTTAATAGATAAGTAGGGCGCGCGCACGCGGTGTGTGTAACAATGTGTAATACAGTGCAATGCTCCGTTATACAGACATTCGTAAGACAGATCAAATAATTATGAATGATTTCCGGCTTTATTATTCTTGTTATTCTAAATGATATATATATTTTGTAATATTATTATAAATAAAAAACGATTGACGGGCTATTGGTTGGTGACGAATATCTTTAGTTTATACATGCGTGTGTTTCAGGTTGCTGTTTGGTAGGAGTATAGTCAATCTATTACTTGTTAGCGTTCGTTCAGGTGATTTCAGCGTTAGAATTAACCATAAATGTAAAGTTTTTTCTGAATTATTTACTTACAAATGACAATGTGAGAAAATCAGGTATGTTGAAAAAATTTTTGGTCGAAATGATTCATATTTCGAGAACCGCTAACTCAGATGCGTTTTTTTTTCTTAAATTTTGTGGTCGAATCTGTGTAGGAGTAGGATTTTAAAATATGATTTCTGCACAATAGACGTGTTTAGAAATTCAGAAAATTATTAGAATCGATTATTTAATATACAAAATTTAAAATTGAAGAAGAAAAAACGGGTCTGAGTTAGAGGGCTTTTGAAACCTTCACCGAGTTGGAGGGTTTTCGAAACCTTCGCTGAGTTAGTGAGTTCTCGAAATCTTC
Source organism: Torymus auratus (assembly GCA_900474315.1). NCBI lineage: Eukaryota > Metazoa > Arthropoda > Insecta > Hymenoptera > Torymidae > Torymus > Torymus auratus. The sequence goes on along the minus strand of UXGD01004596.1, from coordinate 2,697 downwards.
GTTGAGTTAGCGGGTTTTCGAAGTCTTCGCTGAATAGCGGGTTATTCCTCTCGGCCGTCGATATGGTAGGTGAATTGTTTGGATGCATTTTTTAATTGTATAGGTGAAGGAAATGACTGTATTGGAAATCAATGCTTAGATTTACATTATATCCGTTAATATGATTTATTGTTGAATACAAATTTTTAACAAAGCATAAATATAATGTAGCAAATTGAAATATCAGTAAATAAAAACCATAACAGTTTCTATGTAATTACAAAGTATTAACATATTCTTGATGTGCATAATAAAATTAGTACGTATCATTACTTTTATCTAAAAATTCTTCATTCTATATTAAAAAAAATAATATTTCAACAATGTATTTTAATATTATTAACAGAATAGTGCAAATTATAGTACCGAAAAAAGCACGGAAAAAGTAACCTCCATTACAAAACTTATGAAAATAATAAATAATTATGTACTTGATTTTAAAGCCATTTCTCGAAAAAGTTCTGAAAATATCTGTACTCTTAAATTTTCTAAAGAATTAAATGCTGTTGTCTGAATAATTTCCTTTGCATGTCTTACACTAAATTCTACTGCTTTTGTTTTCAGTGTCTTTGCATTATGAATATCAGCCAAAGATAAAATTTCTAACACGTTTTCCACTGATAATTTTTTGCACAAAGTATCTTCACATATTAACTTTAATCCTTCTAAAAAATATTTGTCTGATATTCTTAGGAGTTCACAAGCTATAGGATTTATATCTTTAACTTTGCCAGTATAAATGAAACGTAACATCTCTTCTATAACATTGGGTTCAGCATCTTCAATATCAACTCTACTATTGATGTTTTCTTTCATTTTATGATCAAATAAAGCTGAGAATACTCGACTTCTTGCTGATAAAATTGCTTTATGAGCATTAAAAGTTTTTCCTTTCACAGCAAGTGTAACATCAGAAAATTTTTCATTGTCAAATAAAATTTGAAAATCTCTAGATAATTCATCACTAGGTTCTCTTATTAATTCAGGTGAAATAGGTATCTGCACTATGTTAATACCTGCTTTTATTTTACAGACTATTCTCAACTTATCATTTACTAGATAATTTTTTAAATCAGATATTGACACAAATTCCCCTGTTCCCTTTCCGCTTTTGTTAGCTTCAAATATATCTATCCGTGTACATTTATTTACTTCATTTTCTTCAGAATCAAGAATAGCTAATGAAAATTCAGCTTCTATTTTTCCACTTTTCTGGGTACAAAAAATATATAATGATACAAAATCAGTGACTCCGCTATTCAGTCCTTTTGGATATATTTGTAGATACCATGTCACATTTCCAGGCTCCATTGTAAAGTTAGACGAATTGAAATATTCTCCTCTACTTTTACCATTTAGATTAAAATTCAATATATCCCATGTATATTTTACTTCATTAAGATTTACTTTTGTACATCCTCTGTATTCCATAGTTCTATGATATTCTGTTATATCTGTAAAAATATTTTTTTTAATTAATATAAAAACAATAAGATTTAAATAAGTACTTTCCAACAGGGGTGCGGAAGTAGATTATTACCTCTTGTGATGTTTTTCTCCCGAGCGAAGAGAGAGCGAAAAGTCACATGAGGTAAATATTATAGTATATATTACGCACCTAGGGAGGTAAAGAGTTGGCCAGTCCAGAGCACGTGTAAATTGACACGCGAGTCGAGCGATGGTGGTACTTAAACATGTGCTCTGGGGTGGCCCTCTTTATCTCTGTGTTGTATATATACGATTTTTTCGCGCGTAAAGTATTGTGTTTACGTTGTCAGGGAGTAAAACGCCACATGTTTCTCTCGTGAGACGTAACTCGCTTCGCTCGCTAGGCGTTGTAGTTTCTAGAAGTGAGTTTTTGTGACGTTTTCGACCCTGAAATCAGGGACTAAGCACATAATAATTTTCCACCGGGCATCCGAAAAAATTGTATATGGCCCTCGCGTGAGTCGCGGGAGCAATGAGGGCTATGAACGAGGGCTATGGGCTACATAGTATACTTTACTTTCCTCCCTATAGGCGTATAATCTACTATTTCACCATACCCGAGCCGAAAATAAGATACCACATTCGTGTTTCTGAGCCGGGAGCGAAAGTAGTACTTTCGGTCAGGGTATGGTGAAAATTCACTTACGTCTCGAACCGTATTTTATACCAAATCTTACCAAGTTGTGATTTTGAGGTTACAGTGGTATAAAATTTATGAGATGAATTTTGAAAAAGATTAAAATGAAATAAAAATGTTACCTCTTTTATTGACGAAAAATTGAATAATATTATAATAATTAATATTAATATTAATCCTAGTAAAAACAACTAATCTTGAGCTTTCGTATAATATAAGTATACATTCTTATATTTTTGTTTACTTCTTAATCCTTATATCTGTCACATGTTATACCTATGTATGTGACAGATGCTGATCATTGATTCTATTAATGCGTGCCCCGTTAGTGACCGTCACACATAATCTTTTGAACGTTAACATATTTTGGAAAAGTTGAAAACGATATAAACATTCAGGTTATGTGTGACTGTCACTAACGGGGCATGCATAAACAAAATCAATTATCATCATCGGTGTACACCCGATGGACATTGATTCGCGTGGAACGTGCATGGTATATTTCAAAATCATGCAATCCCATTGGATAATTC
>UXGD01004595.1:3996-16628 GCA_900474315.1 Torymus auratus | reverse complement strand
ATAAGCAGTAATACAAACTAACAATATAACGTGAAAAATAAATAAAAACTACAATGAATTGAAAATACTAAGCAATTCCGCTTAGGTGACCGCCAATACCCCATCTGTATATTCAATGCAATGAATAATATTATAAGTAGAAGTGAGACAAGTAGTTCGATTTTTTTTCCAATGTACTTAAATGTATAATAGTGTAAGTGATAAAAAAGTATATTGAAATCACCCATATTTCCTATTCAACACCTTGATTTAGTTAACTAAAAAGATTCAAAAGCTGATAAAAACATTTATACTCTCTAAACTCGAATAAGTGAGATTCACTTAGGTATTTGATTTTAGAGGGTAAGCTCACGAGGTTCATGCAACTACAGGATCCAACTTTTTTTCAAACTTTAAAAGTCATTGTTAACAACTTTTATTTAAAATGAAATAGAAAGTATTAAGTGGGTTAGATTCATATATGTCCAAACATTGCAAGTGTATATGTAAGTATAAAAAATTAGTTTTCATCCACATTTGCATTTTGTAATGAAAAAAAAGATAAATTAACAATTTTCTATAACTATTCTCCCCCCCCCCCTCCTTCCACCTCCCCACTTATAATTTCAAACTAATTAAGACGTCATTTTCTAAATATTTCGGCCGATTACGAAAACCCTGCAGTCAAGTTTACAGCGCATTAATAACAAGTTTATACTGCGTTTCCGCGTAATATAAAGCTAACTTTACGCGCGCACCATAAAGTAACAAGTTTCATCTCAATGGACTTTGACAACCTATTTATAAAGCAATATTAAAAAATATAAAAATTTAACGCTTAATTTTAACCAAAGTTCCGAAACACTCTGCCGCAAGAATATAGTTGCTGCGTTGAAAAACGATATTTGCCGTTATGCGATTGAACTTCATTTTTGTGAAAACAATATACGCGCGGTAAACATTGTTGAGGAAAAAATATTATCCAATAAAAAAAAAAGAAACATAAATAGAATTACACGGTTAGAAAATACGCAGCAAAATAAATCATATCAACATTGAAACCCGATAACTTTGTTAACCCAAAGATAGCAACATTAGAATCCAACCGCTTCTCCCAATATATTCTTCCTGCCCAGCCGTTTCATAACTTCAAACACCCCGTTTCCACCCTAAAATTGCCTCCTCCCGAAAATATCCCTCACTACCCGTCAACTCCATCACTCAGCCTTTCTCTCTCTCTCTCGCTCTCTCTCTCTTACTCTTCAATCCGGGGATTTTCAACACTAAAAGCCTACGCGCGAGTGCGAACGCGGGAGGCGCAAAAATTGCTGCACTCTCGCATGTGTGTATAATATACCTATACGTTTGTATAAAAGTAGGGCTTCCAGCGTTGCGCGTGACCTCAAACTTAGCCCCGGAGAGCCGGCCTAGAAATACCTAGTATACACATTCGCGCGAGTGCGAGTGAGTACGAGAGTTGGTCCTTCTCTCCCTCTCTCTCTTTTTCTCTTTCTATCTGGTAAGTACACTTGTACTCGGCAGTTGCATCAGCATCGACGACTCTCGTGGCATCGCGCTGGGGCCTCTTGGATGCTGCAGGATGTGTTATAGATAAAGTCGAAATGGTGCGGGGTTTGGTGTGCCTGAATGCGCGGTTGCGAAGGTTTTAAAGATGGCTCCGCGATTTTCGTATATCGACGGCTGAGCGGAACAAGATGCTATCTCGGCCGGGGTTCACAGAAGATGCTACCTCGACCAAAACTAACTGGAAAATGCTATGTTACTCGGACAAGATAGCACGTTCTCTGAGCCTCGGCCGAGATAGCATCTTCTGTTAGCCTCAGCCGAGATAGCACCTTGTTCCACTCAGCCGTCGATATATAGGTATTATACGAATATATAATATTCAATGGAATAGACAAGTTGGGTAATAATCGTGATGGGTATTTTACCGTGTAGCGAAGATTTTCGCACGTTAACGGGTGCATACATACGATCGATTCTAAATTCGTGTAATTATAATTATCACGCGCTAAAGTTCAGTTAAACGGATCAACTCAATAAATCAGATAGAAAACTTAAATTAATTATGAAATAACCAAATTGAATTTGGCGCTACGCGCGTGGAGACGAACTGTGCGTTGACTAAAATTTTCGAAAATGCGAAAATAACCTTATAACAAAATTACGTTGCCATACACGTAGCTACAGGATGGCAACGCTTCCGACCAATCAGATTGCGAATAAAACGTGAAATGACATAGCCATCAATTTTAATAAAGGCGATATATATAATAATAATTAATGTTTTACGCAGAAGTGGTTCTCATATCTATACACGGTTAAATACATATATGTATATATTGATTATTATTATAATATATAACTATCGATAATTAAGGCATTAAGGCCGATATACGAAGGCATAAATCTTTTCAACCGTTTCGCTCATTTATATATATATACGCATAAGAATTTATTTAAAAATCTAGAACACCCGCCAATTCTCGATTTGAATTAAGAACAAGCACAGCACCGAACCGGAAATAAATACCTTTTAATACATCTGCAAGTAATTACGAAGCAATTGAAAATACGCGTGTATCAACTGAAGCACGCCCATCATCATTCTCATACGTATACAATGATCATTCCTCGCGGGCCGTTGTTCGCCCTCGTCAGACAATATACACCTCGCACATTCGCACCAAAATATTCGCGCTACATTTAACCCTCCAGCAATCAATGACACATACGTGCGCGCACGCACACACACACTGAAAATAACCACCTTATGCACAATACATCGCTCAACACTCGCACCTGCATTATATATCCGTATATCAAGCCCGCCAAACCAAATCCGACCGTCACCCTCTCTCTTTCGGCCCGCGGCTAAAACAGGGTCAACTAAATCCCGCCTCAATACCCCCTTCGTTCGGGCTTTATTACACATCGTCGCATCGGTACGTGACCGCGCGCGAAGTTGGATTTCATACACACACACACACGAGGAGAAAAAGAGCTTTCGATTAACGGACTAGCAGCAGCTATATACAGGCTATATATATACACCTCATGCGCGCTATCGGAAACGGCGAATTGGTCCTAGCACTATACACACGTGTGCGCTGGCATCGATCTCGGCAGTTTGCAGTTATTAGACGCGGCGCTTTTTATATATAATACAATGTCCAGGCGCATGGCGTATAGGAGCTGCACGGGAAGTTGAAATTGATTGGACTGATATCGCGTCGAGGTTGTATAGCTCTTTTTTTGTTGTCGACGGAGATACAAAAATAGACGTTGTTATATGGGTTTTATAATTAAAAGCGGGGGGATATGCGTTGTTTAGGTCGCGGAGAGCAGGGATTCGTGGTATATATACGCGCGGTAGAGGAATGCTGTAAGTTAAGCTTTTTATTTGGTTTGGATTTGAGAGGATTTTCGTTATTGATATTATTAAAGGATATATGGATTCGGATGCTCGGACTCGATTGGATTAAGGGTTATCGATATGATGGATGTTTTCGCATTTTTCGTCATTGCGAAAAATGAATATAATATATTGTTCCGTATAATATATAACACGCTCACTTATTTTTCGAGAAAGAATAATTTTTGTATTATATATATGTAACTTTATACTCCTTATGTAGAAATAAATTTGAAAATCCAAAAAGCAAACATTTTTCGTGCAGTATTTATTATCCGTATACCCACGCCGACACTTGAGTTATATACATATATATACCGATGTATTTATATCCTTACGTATACATTATAATGTAACAACATATAGATATCATATGCGCAGCGTACATTTAAACGTGTCTTTTGTTTGAAAATAATTGCTTCAAGCAGGAACTCCGCATTGTATGCTCACTGCTCTCTATAATGTACATAACGAAGAACAGATTCTCCTCCATATAATCATCCCCTCGATGCTTTCGAGTAAAACATCATGGTATTTTTAAAGTATGTATACGTAGAGATATAAAAAAACACAATATCATGCTTTTTAGAGTGTAAAATATTGATCCACTGCCGTAGAATTATGCTAAAACAACGTTTATATATAAGTATAGTCTTTCCTCATTTTTCCCAACCCTGTGTATACCTACTAAACCCTATACCTAACTGAGCCAAGTTCAAAACCCTCGTATTACCCTTCTTATTATCACCAACAAGCGCCCTTACTCTTCTCTTCAAAAAACAACAACAACAATCCAAAAATCAACCCGCACGGTGTACCATCGGCCGCAGAGACCGTAACACCCCTCTCACCATCTCTCTCTCTACACACAAGCGTACGCCTAACCCTTCTTATATATATACCTACACGCCAGTGCAAGAACAGGCGAAACACGGCGGCGACCTTTTCCAGGCCACGCCCTTCGCTCGCAAGCTCGCTCTCGCGAACTGGGTCGTCGCTCTCCCGTAAACAGAGAATGCACGTGGCGCGCGCGCGGCTTTTTATCTCTCGCGAGAAGAGAGGTAGATAGGTAGCAGGGATTTCGCCGAGCGTTATCGGGTATATTTTCGGGCGCGTGCATTGTGGAGGTGGTTGGTTATATGCGGCACTAGTCCGTTGGTTCCTTTTTTTTCTTTTCGCGTTGAGGATGGGTCGGCGTGATAAGGATATGCTGGGGTAGAGTGGGTGGTGATAATCGAGGGTGTGTGTGGGGTTTTGGGTGGCAGGTGATATATGTATGCCGTGTGGGGTTGGATAAAGAGCTTTCGGTTTAGCTGCATGAACTGTGATTGGTTGGAGTATATGTAAGTATGGGATACACAGAAGGAACTGGCGGTTTTCTGCAGAATGAGAAATATATGTGTGAGTGATAGATATCGAGGATTGGCATTATCTCATCATATGTTTTGGAGATTTTATAGTCAGCTTTAGGTAAACGTGTACAGAATTAACTCATTGGATCATGAATTTGTTTTACTTTTGCTTCCTCAAAGAGGAAGCTTTGTAATGGTGACAAACATTGTTGAAACACAAAATGTTTAAAAACATGTTTTAAGAGTTTTGGCACGAAATTCCGTCGTTTTTTGAGCAAAAAAAATGTGTGTGTGTGTGCCTGTTATAACTTTTGATCAAATTAGCCGATTTTCATCGGATAAAGCTTGTTCTCTTCGTTTCGAAGTAGAATAGAGATAGTTTAACCTATTTTTTCATTTTTTTCGTTTATCTTTTTTTTTAAATGGTAGCTAAAATTAAGTTTTACACCAGACGAATTATTAAATATATAGATTGTAATTATCAAAAGACATTGATAAATGTTGGGAGAAAAAGTTTCCTTATATACAAAATAAAACTGTAAAAAACACTTTCCAAACAGTTTCCAACTGTACACGAACACGACGCTACCAATGCGCAGCACGTCGTCTGCAATCTTCGAAACGAGATTTATCAGTAGCGCACACGCGCGAAATTCGTGAGGTCAATATTCTCTTTCTCTCTCTCTCGACCTATCCCGAAATACCTCTCCATTTTCGCAACTTTACACTTTCTGTGTTTTTGGATCGCTGTATGTATAAGTATAGATGTAATTCCGTAAGGCGCTCTTTGATTCGATTCTCGAAACAGCTGCAAAAGAACTGCGCATGAGCGAGTGAGAGGGAGGGAGAGAGATGCGATTTAGTTCCCTTTTCCGGGAACCTCCCGCCGCGGTGACTTTTACAGAGAAGTTATAAAAAGGCACTTTGAAGAGAACTTTAATGAAAAAACTGTTTTTTTCCCACGACATAGTGCAGCACGCGTCACATGCACATCACCCATGCTTGATAGATTCTTGCCGACGTTGTTCACGGAATCACGTTGTTGGCCGATTCCAATTGCACGTTAATGGTTACACTCGAGATGTCCAATGAGATTGCAGGATATTAAAACTGAGCAGGCACGTTAGGCAAGAATCCATCAAAGAATGGGTGTACCTGCAATCTGGATACTTGAAAAATGACTTTTGGGATTTCCCGGTATAACAATTAGCGGCCACATTGTTTTGGCCACTTTTGCACAACCTAAACTACTGATAATGTACACGTATAAGAGTGTACATTGAGGTCCTCGTATACAGACGACTGGGGGCTTGCGACAAAACGATACTTTAAAGGCGATTATATATTGCTCGTTAATCACGCGCTTTTAGCAGCCGCTTGAAATGTATATTATACTTATATAATATACATGCTCCGGCTAAATTGAGTTATGTACACAGCACCAACAAGACGCTCGGTAATGAACGGTGTAACGTGACCAGAGATTGTTACAGTATGTATATGTATGTAAATAAGCTCGCAAGCGCTCTACCTCTGAGCGTCAATTTAATTCGTGGCTTGAAAGGCCTCAGCAACTGGTACCTTCAACAGCGTTTAGGATGTTTTTTTTTAATTGTCAATTTTAATAATGAGAGACCGCGAGCTCATGAATTATTCGTCTGCGCAGTTGAGATTCGTTTTCCTTGCGAAGGGTATAATGTGCAATGAAAATCATAAAATTTAATTTTTATATAGGTATACGTGTACTAGAATTATTGTTAAGGTATAAGCAGAAAAGCGTCGTGTGCTAATCGTATTCGGACGTTTTACCTAAACCCATTTTGCCTAAAAACGTTTTATCCACGAATATTGATGCATCAAAGTTTTTTATTAAATTGCATTTGGTTCATAGGCTATGTTGTCTTAATGAACATTTTCCCTAAAAGGATGTTTCACTTAAAGGAACGTTAACTCTTTGTATTTGTACTTCACTGGTCAATTTAAAGAGCTCATTATTATTATTTACGGCTGTAAGATCTTTTTTAATATTAACATATAGAGTTTTTATTTCTATAGGCAAAATGTGCGTTTAGATAAAATAGTCAATGAGCCAAATGGAATTAGATATAAAAATGTTAATGGATGATTGTTCGTGGAAAAAACGTCTTTAGGCAAAATGGTTTTGGCTCAAATAACCCATAACGCAATATAGTTAATATATAGTGTATATGTTAATTATCTCGCATAGCAGCGAGTGCCTCCATTTTGTAAATCACTCTCGTTGTACTTTTCCATTTGTAAAATGAGGTTCCCACAACTCCGCAGAGCTCTCTCTCTCTCCTCCATAGCCATTTACTACAAAGGATATCGAAAAATTGTTTCATTCACGGGTCTTATATACTTTCCCACAGTGCTCTTATACTAATTGCAAAATAAAGATATGATAATTTAAAAAAAAACGAGAAAGTATAAAGTAACCGCAGTGGAATACACGTATATCCGGTCAGACCGCAGAGCCTGACAAATTGATTCGTCTCGCGCAGCATCAATCGTTCCTCGACGAATTCCAACCCCATTTGCACCCCGATCCTCACACTCTCCGTATCTAATAATATCCTCTCCCTCTCTCTCTCTCTCTCCCTCTCTCTGAGCTCCGCTGGGCGAAACCACTCCCGAATCAAAACAAAACATTCTTCTTCATCTCTCCTCTATAACTATTGCGAGCTTCCGCTCTCTTTCTCTCTCAAGTTTTATTTAATCGCTCGTAAAAAGTGCCAATACTCCAGCGCCCGCGCGCCTCTATATGTCCGAGATATATATCTATAGCTTCCCGTCAATCCTTATCCCGCGGCTGCAATCAGCGCAGCGCGGCCGGTACAATGGACTAGTCTAAAGACGGCCGTTTCATTTATTTCAGGCTTTTAATCTTTTTTTTCGTATCCTGTAATCATTTGGTCGTTGAGGTATATTATAGTTAATTGGATTTCATAATTTGACGGATTGTCGGTTCGGAGATTATGATGAAACGAAGGAATTAACGCTACTAATTGCTATATACTCATCATACTGCACGCGCGTGTATGTGGTCTGCATATTACATGTATAGTGATTTCCAGCTTATACATGCAAGCATGAATAATATTATTGTATATTCGTGTCAATGCCATTCGCACGTATGCAATATGTGAACCGTTCTATTTTCCTCAATAATTCGCGTATCTACAAGGCTTCGCCGTTTAATAATCGTATACGTATTATAATTACCGGATGGTAGCTGACGTTTCGATTGAAATTTCATTAGATGCATTTCAATCCCGATATATAGGCATATATACACTATATAATTTAATAATACATTCAGGAGGTATTAAAGCGGGTGGGAGGTCTAAAGTTTAGATGAGCCACTTTAAAATTCAAGTCAACTCGTTTTTCAGTTCGCCATATTATATGCTAATGCAGATTGTTATTAATTTCAAAATTTTCAATTATGAAAATCATATTTTCGAATGTAACAATACACCTACAGGGAAAAAAATAAACAGAAAATCTTGCTGTTTTGCACAAGTTTAATCAACTGGATAATTTAGAAATAGAAACTGCTTTAAAAAAAAGTAAAATTCACTTTTTTTCAAGTTTTGAAGTAAATTTACTGTTTATCTGAAATCCATATCAAAGGATAATGCCAATCTTTCTTTACTAAAAAGTGAATTCTAGTTTTTTTTTAAACCAGTTTCTACTGATTTTATGAAAGTAAAATAAACCTACTTTTATACAGTTAAATCAACTGTATAAAAAGTAGAATTTATTGTTTTTTATTACCGTGTACTGTTCAAAACATCGCATTTCATCAATAATACATTTCAAAGCAAATATAACTTGTTTCTAACGATTTATTTCGAAATTATCTTTACCTATTGTATCCATATTACAATTCTATGTTATAATGAAACTTGATGTTTTGTACAATAGGTGAATTGTCACATTCGAAAATATAATTTTCGTAATTTAGAATTTCGAAATTAAATCTGCATTAGCATATGGCAAACTGAAAAACGTCTAGAGTTGACTTCAATTTTAAAGTGACTAGTCTAAACTTTGGATCCTCCTCTCTCCCCCGACATTTAAAGTGTACTCCGCGTGCTTTTTAACCTTTATTCTTCACAAAAACTAATTATCCACCGCACGTACTCCCAAAACACACGGCACCCGCAACGACGCTTACTCACTTGCATCTGCGCTCGCTGAAAATAAAAAAATCACCCCCTGAGCCTACAAGATGACGACCCAGACACAAAACGCGTTGCGGCCCTGCGCGAAGGGCGTGTCTTCTGTTTTTCTCCCCTACACCCCTCTTTCTCTTCGCTATATAACGAAGCTCGCGTGGGAGCGAGCGAGAAAAAGAAAATATATAGGCGACGAAAAGAAAAGAACTGGTGCGACGAGCGGCGGTGCTCTGCGCGCAGATTGAAAACAAAACCGCGCGGTGTGACCCAGCGCGGCGCGCCCGCGACCCCGTCGGTCGTGCGGTTATTGGGTCAATGCGCGCGCGCGCGTGCATGTGAGTGTATATAGATGTGTATATATATGTATACATGGATAGAACGCATTGCGTGCTAGACTGCGTTGTTGTCTAATGCCGCATGAAAGTCGAGCCTTCGGGAGTGCATACAGACACGTGGATTGTTGATACATGTCGGTTTTAGATAGAGCTTGTCGCATCTCGAGGAGTGGAAGAGAGAGGTGGAATGGAATTTTGTGGTTGTTGAAGGGATGGGAAGGGGAGGGCTGGAATATTGATCTGTGGCTAATGCTGCGGTATATGGTGTGTACGTTTGCGATTTATCGCGATTAGGGGGTTATATTGGTAGAGGATTTGTTGCCAAGGGGCCTTAGTTAAATGCTGAAAACATTATTATTGATTTGCTTTGATTAGTCCGAAGTATCTTATTTTTTTTATGCATGAATTAAAACGAATGTTACCTATTGAAAATAAAGATAAAAATCAATACTTTTAAGCCCCGAAAGAGTTCTCTATATCTTGATTGGCATGTTTTTAATAAGGTCACTTATAATTTTGACACTATTTTTTTCATATTATATCAATTATCTTCAGATTTTTTTTTGGATGATTCTATTGGTATTTTCATGAAATATCCATATTTGACTTCTATTATCCCCTTAAAAGACTATTATAAACTTGCAAATGAAGGTAGAGGGTTCTTTCAGGACTTAAAATGTTGATTTTCATGTGTATTTTCGATGGGTAACATTCTTTTTAATGTATATATAAAAAAAAGATACCCTGGTAGAAAATTATCCATATTTTATAGCTAACGCGTTAATCAAATGGAAGGAGTTTTAACAAAAGTCATAATGCATAAATAATATACTCATAATACATATTTTATGAAGTGTAAATGCCATAATTTATTTCGTATTTGTACACAATTATGAAAAACAAGCCATATTCGTTTTTAGCCATAAATTTAATTGAAAAATAGCTAGCTTCTGGTTAACATTTATACCAGGGTACTGGGCTAATTAAAGCAAATCATATGTTTTCTGCATTTAGCTCAGTCTTGTCGCCTTAATGATGCGGAGATTTGATGTTGATCGAGAACGGAATTTAAAATATAGTGCTTCGTAGGATAAAGAATTACGATGGAGATTCAAAGATGTAAATGTGTGCCGTGACCTAAATTCCTCGGGGGGGAAGGAAGCACGCTTTGACATCCGGCGCTAAAGAAGATGCCTTTGATATACTGCTGTTTAAAGAAATTTGCGAATCATATATGTGTGTTTGTATGTGTGCTGCGCGTGTTCTTGCAGAAAACGAAATTTGCAAAGGAAACAGCGTTTTTAAAATAGCTTCAGAAAAGATAAACGAAAGTTCAAGGCATCAGGTGTTGTGTGTATATCTTAAACAAAATATTGTTTCGTTCGAATGAAATATTTATGTTTTAATTTTCTATTGTATCCCAATTTTCTTTCGATGAAATATCTCGTTTTTGTCATGTACTCGTATTTTCATAAATATATGTCGATTTCTAGAAAGAATCACCCCTAACTGTGGTGCAAAAATCGCAAAATTTCAAACTTAAAGCACACCTCTAACAACTGTTTTTTTCTTATTATATAGGTATTATACTCCATGAAAACGTAGTTTTTTTCAGAAAGCTGATTTTCGATTTTCTTATGGGAATTTAACATGGGAAAAATGGACGAAAAGTGGTCACTGATGATTGACCAATAACAAGTTCTCAAAGATGAGTACGAATATTCTACAAATAAGCGATTAAAGTAGAAGAAAAGAGCTTTAATTCGAGATGAAAATAGGAAAAATCGGTCAATTTGGCGCAAAGTTGGGTGCATTTGAAAATAGCGAAAAATGACCAAAAATGATTGAATTTCGTGGATTTTGGGGAAATCGCTCATTTTTGGTCATTTTTCGCTATTCTCATCTCAAATTAGAGCTCTTTTCTTCTACTTTAATCGCTTTTTTGTGGAATATTCGTACTCATCTTTGAGAACTTATTATTGGTCAATCATCAGTGACCCCTTTCCGTCCATTTTTCCCATGTTAAATTCCTATAAGAAAAACGAAAAGCAACTTTCTGAAAAAGACTATGCCGATTTTCTACGTTCAACGCTGTTTTCATGGAGTATAATACCTATATAATAAGAAAAAACAGTTGTTAGAGGTGTGCTTCAAGTTTGAAATTTTGCGATTTTTGCACCACAGTTAGGGGTAATTCCTTGTAGAAATCGACATATGCATGATTTTATGCCTTCTGCAATTTTTTAAATTCTTACTGTAAAGTAAGTATTTTGTTATGAATCTAAGAAAGTGAATGCTTTCTTTTTTACTTTTACGTTACTTCTTTGGATATGAGGAAAGCTGAGTATGTTGATAATATATAAGTAGCTTAGTATTTTAATATCTTACCCAAACACACCCATCCATACGGATAAGAAACTGATATTACACTATTATGTATGTATATAGGGATACTAAACAAAGCTTCCTCTAGAAGGAAGTAAAATGTAATTTAGAATAAAAAATGAAAGCCAAATTTAGTAGTAGGCAGACGTTAATATCTTACTGTACATGTATAAAATATGAATTTATCAATACGTTCCAAAAGAAACATTTCGTGTTACTTACCAAAGTGACAGAGATTCTTATTAAAATGGTATTACAATGGAATATGATGATAATGGTGATAAAATATTTGCCATATTTAAACATTCTTTATTTTGAATATTTTTATTAAATAAAATTGTAACAATTGTTTAATTTAACTTGAAAAGAAGGAATCTAATATGAATCATGTGACTAATTAACAACATTTGTTTGTTTATTTTATCATTGTTAACCTTTATTATTTTATACATATAAAAACAAATATTTCATGGTAACTCATAGATATTGTATACTTATTTGAAATATTTTAAAACATATTCATCAGTATTACTTTTTTAAATCTCGGCTACATGTTTGTCGACATCAACTAAATCATTAGTATGCAAAGACATAAAGTAAAGAACTTTCTTTTTGAGTTCAAGAACTCTATGAGTATCGGCTAAATGAAGAGTATGCAATGCATTTTTCAGACTTAAATTATCACCCAAAATTGTCGAGCAAATCGTCTTGAGTTTATCGAGCTGATAGAAGACCGCAGCATCTAATAACTTGTCCGCAAAATTTTCAACACCCTTTACTTGTCCGATATAGATGAAGCGCAACACTTCCCGCACTACCTCACAATCATAATTTGAAACAGTTACTTTATTTTCTTGTTGCTCTTGCATACCACCTTCAAACGCAGCTTTGAACCACAAACTGCGTGATACAAGGATTGCTTTGTGAACGTGAAAGATTTTCT